>QODF01000049.1:759505-953266 GCA_024372805.1 Oostethus manadensis | reverse complement strand
TATTTCATTGTACGTGTACTGTTGAGGGTATTTCATTGTACGTGTACTGTTGAGGGTATTTCATTGGGTTTCATTGTATGTGTAGTGTTGAGGTTGGACACCACCGTGTGAGGAAATTTAGATGGGCAGTAAGTGTAAGAGTTGGTATTTTCATGACCACAGGGTGGCAGAATCACTCTTTCTCTGTATATGGAACAATCTGCCTGCGTTGCAAAAAACGTGACCAGCACTGGTTTGGAACATGTGGCTTTAAGTACTGTGTTTATAAGTCAAAGGTTCTTGGCTTACAACACAGCCTTAGTCTTAAATCAATCCCATATTTTTGTAATTTCCTCCATGTTCCTATTTTGACTCCCACGCACTTCCTCAACTTGGTTGTGAAATGTTCTTTTCTCTGTGTCTTCTGTGCAAGCTGCATGTATGATTTATGCATTTATGTCCTTCACGTTTAAGCTTCCTGAGCCACTAAAATGGGTACAACACAGAAGGCTGACCTGGCTGAACGGAGCGGCTCTGACAAAAATCCTGTAAAGGTTAGTGTCACTTTAATCTGCCGTAACTCTGTAAGGCCCAACTAATCAGCTCAAAAAGGTTTCGTAACGTAATACCTACAATTGTATTTTTTTAGTCTACCTCGGTCTGCACATGAGGCTGTGATTTGATTACAAATCTGATATTGTGAGAACACATTCAGTGCAAACGTAACTCAACACCTACTAGTTTATGGGTCCAGTGGCGGCTGCTGTTCACTCAAGGAGGGGAAGCTCTTTTTTTCAGGCCTAAATCATAAATGTCTTTATTTATTTACATGTAAATTCTACCCTCCGTTCCTAGTCCTTTTTACTGAAGACAAAGTCGCTGGGTTTCGGTAAAGTATCCGGATCAGTTCAGAACAATGAAATGAAAAACTTGGAAAATGCTCTGGTGGAAGGTTATACAACTACATTTTTGATTTGCTCATTTCGCTGTCAATCAAAAAGGGATTCCGCCTCAGACAGATCATCCAATAATCATGCAGAAAGCAACTGCATAAAGTTCTGCCCCTTAGACCCGGAGAGATGCTGACTGCCACTGTATGAGTCAGTCTGCAGGAAGGGGAACCAAAAGTGTGACAGAAATTAAAGTTGCTACGTCCTAACCGATTTGCATCCTAAAATAAGGTATCGCTACTATCTGTTTCAGTTAACGAAGAAAAACCTGTAAGAAATTAGCACATTTTGGTATATTTCATGGCAGCAGGAACTCTCAATTGTAACATTTGCGTAAAAAATGCTCTTAATTTATATACGTATTATTTCTTTTTTGATACATGCTTGATTTGCACACTCTGAGTAAAGAAAGGAGTTATAAGTCAAAGGTTTTTTACTAAGATGAACAATTTTTTGATTAGAAAACAATGATAACGTGTATAAGTTGTAGGTGTCCATTTCATAACATTGTAAACTTAGTACACAGAAAGATAATACACAGAAAAATTATTTTAGTGTTTGATTTAATATATTCTTTTTTCCAAACATTACTGAACAGAGTGTGTAATATGGCTAGTTAAACAATAGCCCACCAGAAAAGTCAATCAATGCCATCCTTCTCCTGAGAACTAAAACCACTAAAACGAGTCGTCCTTCAGCATCACAACTAAACAGCATCATAATTCCTTTTGTCACACACTTTGTCAGTCTCTGTTGCTTTCATTATTGCTATTGAAGTAACTTTTGTCTTGTGGGCCATAAGCTGCTTTATCTTGAGCTATCCACTTCATCACTCAGTACTCCAGCCTTTCAAAACTTTTTTGTGATCGTGGGCGGTCGGCGGTCCGAGCAGTATTAATTCAACACTTGATCAAACTTAGATGAAGATGTGTCAGATTGAAAAACGATCGCTGCAAATGACTTCAAAACATGATAGTAGCTTCCACTTCACTCGTCTATGGGACTACTTCCTGAAGCTGCACTCTGAGCATTATGGAAAATTTTGTTTTTAGCCATAAATTAGCCACGAGGTCCAGAGCCTCACCTGTCATCAAGAAAATTATAAAAAGAAAATCATGATAAAATCAAATGCATATTAATACTTGTCTCCTGAGCTGCATTTTAAATGCACTGTCTGTATGATTCCAATCATTATGAAGATTGATTGGTTTGTTGGTATATTTGCCATCTGTTAAATCTGTTGGCATAAGTAAGCCATCGTGTCAACATTGAGGAGATAATGCAAGGCAAAGTTGTGAAATGAGAAATCACAGACAGTATGTAAGTCATGCTGGCTTTTACTTTGCTTGGAGAGGTTCAAAAACACCAACTAAAAGCACTTTACAAGCAGACTTTTCAGTTATTTTCTTATACTGAATATAAGTATGAATGCACACATCTTTCATGAGCTGAGCTCATAGATGGCAAACTTTTTTATGTACACAAAAGACGTATCTCGCTCAAATATTGTTCAAGAATCTCTGTTAGTGAGCATTCATAATTCATCCAACTCACAGATGCAGCAAATACAACCTTTGTGCAAATATAACATACTGAATTGCTCTATAATAGTCTTTACCTGCATAACTTGCGGTTTCGCACAAGATTAGAAAGGAACAGTTCAAAGATGGGATAGACAGAGGCAGATGAAACAGTGTGTTATCATGCAGTTACTGAGAAGAAGGGATGAGAGTATCTGTATCTGTACTCGGAGCAGGTGGGGCATAAACCGGAAGTGGGTGTGGTTTAACCAGAAATGGGTGGGGTTTATTTAAGTCTGAAATGGACATGGACTGATCAGAAGTTGCTATATTTATTATTTCTTTAAAAATTATTACAGAATGCCTCAAAATTTTCTTAAAATTGTGTGTGTGTGTAAGTGATCTGTAAGACTTTGTTGTTTAATTCTTTTTTAATGATAAAGTTTTCTGTATAAAGTTGATGATTCATGCAAACATCCAGTGATGGCAAACAAGGAAATAATCTGTCAGCCTTCTTGACTGCATTTTCTCAAAAGCTGCATGTTCAGTACTACGAGCAAAGTTTTCCAGTTTTCCAACTGACTTTATATCACCAGCCAAGTTTGAAGCAAGCAGATGAAAAAAAAAAACCCACACAAGCAGTGACTAACACGACACAAGCCATTTTGTCTTGTCAAGTACGTTACAAAACAAACAAGTTTACCAACTAACTTTAAATATCATACAAACTGAAAAAGAGAATGTGAGCTGGAGTCAAGCCAAGCAAGTAGACTCATTGTCCGTATTGTGTCTGTGTGTGAAAGAGGCATGCCTCCTCTATCTGGCTCCAGCTGTCTGTCTAGGGAGGGGCGGTGTGTGTGTGTGTGTGTGGTCGCTGTGTGTGAATGGCCAATCACAGAGGGTGAAAAGTGAATGCATAAGTAGTTACCCAATGAGGATTTTGCTTCATCGTGATTATGGATAATGACAAGCTGTACTCGTTTCATGCTCGTACTCTGCAAAAATGCATTATCCTTTACTTCTCTAAAACGTGACATTTCACTCACCTTGCTTACTGCCCACACTGTTGAATATGAATGAATATTTGGTGGTTGAAGAGGCTTTTGGCACGAATTGGCAGCCACGTTTCCATCTGTCTGCGTCAGGGCAGCTGTGGTTTACCACCACCAGCGTGTGACAAAGTGATGAATAATGGTTTCTCAGCATGCAGTGCGTTGCAGGCACTACACAAATGCTATTTCATTCATTTTGTACTACTTATTTTACCACTGGTGAGCTGGAGCATATCTTTGCTGACTGTATGTGACACGCAGGGTACACCATGGGCTGGATCCATCACGGGGCGTATTATTCACACTCACTTTCACAACTACACAACATATACACTCCACAGAGACATGTCAGAACCTCGATTAAAATCTCAAAACACCCTTGCTGTGAAGCAGATGTGCTAACCATCTGACATGCTCCACTTATGCTGCCACAACAACGCCAAAGCAATTTAATCTAATAATATCTTAACCTAATTTGATCACAAACATTTTGTTGAATACAACTTTGGTTCTATATTATTTGCCTTAGTCCATGATGCCCTGTACCAGTTTGGTTACCTGTACCCGCAGTCTAATGCAATATTGAGCAAACTGTCAGACATTTACGTCATGCATGCAAATGTAAACAAAGCTGTAGGTCATCTTGGTGGGCAACGACCTGCACAGCAGCAAACTATCTGCTTTAGTCAACTATGCAAAAGAAATGAGGTAAGAGAGTAAAGTCGTTTGACGCAATTTTTTCTGCACAAATAGACTTAGAGTAGATGTTGTACCAAAGTTAATAAGAAGTAAAGTATTGGATTTATCACGTAAATCTATAAATGGTCACACTCATACGGAACAACATGATCAAGTTGTCAGCTACAACAACAGAATAAAATGTGAATTTGTAGATGACCGGCAAAACCGTTATAAAAGTAAAGGCAACATGCTGAAAGAAGTCTAAGATTGTCACGTGCTCACATCTGCACAGTAATGTTCCCCCTTCTATTTTTTTAAACACTGCACCATATTTTGGCCTAAATGTCAGCTTTGCAGGCAAAATGCCTCATAATCTAATGAGCACAGTCCCATGGATTTTAAGCACTTTCATTAAGTCTAACGGGTCAAAGTTATTCAAATTAATCTCTGGCCTTTTCTGCACCCCTGTGTATTCCTCATCTTTTTGCCTCTGTCAGGAGTAGAGAGGAGTAGAATGCTGTGTCCATTGGTGCCCACCACGGCCAAGATATGTTGAAAAAAGGTAGTAACTCATAATAATAGAAGATGATGTGTATCTCAGCCGATCTTCCCCCGGAAAGAAGGTGGTGTGGCGATGAGGAAGAACATACTCGGTTGATGCCACTCGTTTAACGCAAGAAGTTTATTGAATTACGCGGTGAGCATCACTACGAGCCTGCAACATCCTGTGAGAAGGCTAGGTCAGATTGGAAGCACGTCCGATGAGAGTTGGGTCAGCTGTCAAACTTATAGGGTTTGTAAACCATTACGTCAACCTGCAGTACTGTCTAAAAGCTCTTTCCTTCGATGGTCAGTTCACATGATACTTTGATGTTGATTAACGACTGTCACCTTTGTGGAACCTTGGCTCAAACCCAGCTTCCCTTTTTTGGACCGTGGGCTTTTTCCCACATCTTAAATCTCTGAAAAACTCAAACCAGGTGCAGGTCTGGAGTGGAGATCTGTTGTGACTCACTTCCCAGATGACATTCTAAGTGTGTGTGAAGTTTAATTACCCATAATTTACTAGTCTGTCCAACCCATCCAATCTGATATACTATTATAGTCTACTGTTCAACTGATGGTTAACCTTCATCAGTAGAGCCTCACATACATGGAACACGTGGGGAGAAAACAACTCATAAATATAGCATTCTACATGTTATTATAAAGGATGCTACAATGGCAAACAGATTGATAGAGTTGGAGGTACATACCGTAATTTCCAGAGTATAAGACGCACCGGTGTTTAAGATGCACCCACTAAATTTAGAGAGAAAAACAGATTTGTACATACAGTATACAGTATAAGCTGCACCGGACTATAAATTGCACATGTCCACGTCTTAAAATGACATACTGTGGCGCTCACCAGTACATAAGCAAGTAGCTCTTTATTTGACAAGAGGCGATCACAAGCTACAAGGAAACTCATGTCGAGCTTATCAACCATCATTACCCAATATAACTGTCTGACTCACGTTGTCATCTTAGAAAGACAATCATCACACAGCAACTTAACACTCAACATGTAGATACCAAATATACAAGGCAGGTACCGATACAAGTTTGGAATAAAAATTTTAAGTAGGGATGTAACAATTTGTTTTAACAACAATTTGGATATATATACATATATACATATACATATACATATATACATATACATATACATATATACATATAAATGGATATAAACAAAAAGATAAACAACAAATCATGGCAAATGTATTCACATTTATTTGAATAAAGTGCAAGCATCACTTCAGATTTAATTAACTATGAATGAATTAACAGGTTGAATGATTAATTCTATCTGATAAAACATGACTAACTTTAATTTGATACCTCATTCACTTCTCTAACCAAAGTATTAAAGAAGTTATTTCACTCCACCAGATTAGAATTAATTTTCATGTGCAGATAGATATATAAGTGAAAGAATATCATACATACTGTAATGTATGCACATACACTATTAAAGCTACAAGGAGGTGTTTGATCAACACGCTTATCATTGCAAAAAAAAAATGGAACATATGCCAGAACAACATTGGCTCCCAAACGACATGCCCCCCATTCAACCAGAATACAAACATGCACAAACTTAACGCTCGCTATGTACCTATTTTCTTGTCCTGACGCTCCCATCCATGAGTTTCAAAGGCTTCTAGTTGGACTTAACTTTGGATGTGGTCCAACACTTACATAAAATCCGTACGAAATTGAAGAAGAAGTCATCTAGCTACCAAGCATGTACACCAATGAAAATACACCCCGTATCCCACCAAAAATCCCATATTTTAGGATGTTCACACTGACTTTTCCAACAGAGCGCGCACACTCAGCATCACATGACGTCATCCAGTCAACAGACACGACTACTCGATTTACGGCAAATCAAACTGTTACAAGGGTAACGTTCAACGTCTTTATAATTAAAATAATAAACGCTAAAAAAACACACACATCCATATCAAACCTGCCGTGCTTAAACCCAATGCTTTATTTCCTAGTATCGATTAAATCGAATGATTACCTTTCAAACGATCATAAGCTCGACATATGTTGTCTGGAATGGCAATTCCCAGTGTGTACTTAATATTTACACGCAGGGGTGCAGTAAAAGGGGGAAGATGTTGGGACAATTCCAAGGGCCCCCGACAAACAGGGTCCCCTTACAATTGATTTATTCCACTTAATATTTCCAAGTGCAGTCTGGCTGCTTTCTCTTGTATGCCACTACTAATAATATAATAGTAATTTAATTATTAGTAATTATTTATGTTGATTTTTCTTGGCATTGGCTTTGTGTACAGGAAGATCAGGGTTTTCAGCCGTGACTGCCAATTGTTGATATCTTTGTGTTTGTGAATGTCCGCACACTCTACTGGCATGTGAGGTTGCACAAAACAGCCCTTATGAGGCTGAATGACAATTCTCATTCAGTCTAACTCTTAGTTGTGAAGCATATCGGTTTTTTTTTCTGTTCTCTGAAACACTCTGTTCTTTTGTAACATATGCTGGTTGATAGTGGTGTTCATATATTTTTGGGTAAAAAAAAAAGTGTAATTTGGAGCCAAGGAGCGATAGCACATTTAATTCCAATGATTCAGTAGTATGGCAGCATCTTCTGCCTTACATCCGATTTATTAAACTTAATATTTACAAGCAGGGGTGCAGTAAAGTGGGGAAACGATGGGACAATTCCAAGGGCCCCTGACAAACAGGGTCCCCTTGCAACTCATCTTTGGCCTCATTATTTAACCAGCCCTATGGCTGTAAAAGAGAAATCACACATATATTTACATAAAAGAATCTACATCTCTCATTTTACATATATAAATACTATATATGCAAATATAGTAATAGTATAATAAATAAACTAGCTGTTAATATTACTGTTGTTAAAGGGGTGTCCAAAGTGGTCCACGACAGTTTTACTATTTAGATGTTGTGTAGGAGGATGCTGAAGAAATAACTGGTGATGTGTTGATCTGGGTGAGGCAGATGATTTTGTTTATAAATATCAATATGAAAAATAAATACCTTTTATTCAGAGCCTCACAGTACTATGCCTCATGCTATCTAGTGGTCCAGTTGTTGAATCTCAATTATTGTGCCCTTTAAAATGCATAGGGACACCACGGTGGTCTTCAAGATCAAATATATGTCCATCTGATAACAAGAAACTGCACCTGGCACCTGCCTGTTCCCTTTGCCCCTTCAGGTTTCTCCTTCTTTGTAAACAGCCTTTAATCTCTCAGATGCCCCCATTACCTCCGCCAAAGAGGTTATGTTTTGCTAGTGTTTATCTGTTTGTGTTTAAAAAAACCTAAGAAGTTCTGATTGGATTTGGATGAAATTTTCAGGGATTGTCAGAAATGAGATATGAAAGAAATATGTAAGAACTGGTTAAATTTTGGGGGTGATCCGGATAGTTGTCTGGATTCAGGATAAAAAAAAAAAAATCTTTTCATTGTGAGATTGGACGGTTTTTGGTATTTGTGCATATACCGCTACAAAATATGGTCAGAGTATTGGGGAAAAAAAAAACAAGTTTACAACAGGCTGTACAAAATATCAAAGAGTGATCTAGATATTGCAATCATTCCAGATTCCGTGATCCAGAATATGAAAAAATAGGGGACCTTTTAAATTTTCATCATAGGAAGAGTTTTTATGTCTGAATAAATAATTTCACAGTATCAATATTGAAAAGTAAGTAAGTTACCTTATATGACATTGTACTATTGCATTCAAATATTATTTTATTAATATTGTTAGAACATCAAAGAAGACCGTACTGTCAATTTAAGTCTGAGTAAATTAAAAAGAAAAGTTTATTCTTCTATGTTGTGTGCTTTTTACTGATACAAGACTTATTATTTCAGTGTGAATTACAATATGTGGGGAGCGATGGCGATTGGTGGAGGTCTGTTTCTTCATGTTATCATGATGGCTTAATAAACGGGCATTAGTTTCAAGTGATAATACCTTCCCTCCTGCCAATAAATCCCTGTGATTTCTTAACGCAGTGGTTCCCAAACTTTTTTTTGCAGCACACCCCTTTTGGAGATAAATGATTTTCAGCACCCCCCCGCCTGAAAAATATGGTAATAATGAAAAGTCTTCGTGGTAGCCCCGCGCCCCACCCGCGTCATAATGCAGAGCACCCCCCCAGTTTGAAAACCACTGCCTTAACATATAGCAAAACCTCTACATTGTTGGCCAATACCTCAGATCTCATGACCTTGGCTATGATCAACAGCAGTTTGACTTCCGACTCAAATAGAATGACCTCTAACCTGACTTTGTATGGCTAACACAACCCCATTTTTTGTATGGTCTATCAACAGCAGTCGATCACACCCTGTCTATTGAGTGCAGCCTTCTTCGGTGCCCTAGGCTCGTCTTTCCTTTACGGATACAACCTCTCTGTAGTCAACGCTCCAGCACTGGTGAGTCAAACCGCCCTCTATACAATGACAATGAAGTTCTGTTCTATTTACTGCCTTTCAAAATACCTCTTAGAAGCGACACACATCAGTTTCTTCACAATTTGTGTGATTAACATCCAGGTGCTTGTTACAGACCGGACATATTATTGTTTAGACTGTAGAAAGAGCCAGGGTTACTAAAAGAATCCACACAAACACAGAAGAAACATCATATTCCAAGCAGTCAAAGCCATCTTGTTGTGAGTCTCATCAAACCGTTACGTCAAACAGTAAAAAAGCTGACAGCACTTGGAAACGCTACTGAATTGCAGTCATGAATTTAGTGAGTTTTTGGGCAATGACTCAGCAGGAAGAGTTTCTAGTAAACGCAATGGCGGACCTCATTCCGGATGTGTGATGAACCTTTATGGACCCATGACCAATTAAAGTGACTGGAAATATAATAATAACACAATTATGTACGCGGACCGATCACAATGGCAGTTTGTGGGCATAATGACTTCAGTTACTACGGTTATGCGAGAGCAAACGCAGTGATGTGACTCATAATGAGCCAATGACATAGTTTGTTTACTTGCTGAGGGAATGAGAACCATGGCTTGCTCAAAAGTAACAAAAGTGGATCGAACATTTAAAACTGAATGGCAGACCAATATATGTTGTTTCTTCTCCCAGAATCCAATGCCAAAATGTTCACTGTGTCTCTCATGCTCTCAACTGTAGCGCTGGTCACTACGCAAATGTGATGCACCATTACGAGACACAACACAGATCGTTTGAGGTGAAGTATCCACCCAAGTCTGATGCCAGAGTGCGGAAAGAACAAAACGTCACTGACAGCCCAGTCTGAAAAATCTACTAGAGTCATAACATGTTATTTATAGCACAGCAATATGCAAATGAGTATTCACTAAGGATTGTATGGCTATTGGAGCAAAACACGTTGCACTGAAGGAAGAGTTGTGAAGGAGTGCTTCAAAGGTATATACGACGTTATTCAAAGGTAAACAACAAGCGGAAATGTGTGACAAATTGTGTGACAATATCAAGAAAATATGAAACGTTTTCTGTTTAAATTTTAAATTTAACCCGGTCTTCTGTATCCTTTTCTCTTGCGCCAACTACCTTCATGTCCTTTTTCACTACATCCATAAACCTCCTCTTTGGTCTTCCTCTAGGCCTCCTGCCTGGTAATTCAAAACTCAGCATCCTTCTACCAATATATTCACTATCTCTCCTCTGGACATGTCCGTACCATCTCAATCTGGCCTCTCCGACTTTATCTCCAAAACCTCTAACACGTGCTGTCCCTCTGATGTGCTCATTCCTGATCCTGTCCATCCTGGTCACACCCAAAGAGAACCTCAGCATCTTCATCTCTGCTACCTCCAGCTCTGCCTCCTGTCTTTTCCTCAGCGGCACTGTCTCTAAACCAAACAACATCGCTGGTCTCACCACAGTTTTGTACACCTTTCCTTTCATTTTAGCTGAAACTCTTCTATCACACATCACACCCGACACTTTTCTCCACCCATTCCAGCCTGCCTGCACACGCTTCTTCACCTCTTTTCCACACTCTCCATTGCTCTGGACTGTTGACCCTAAGTACTTAAAATCCTCCACCTTCTTTATCTCTTCTCCCTGTAACCTCACTCTTCCACTTGGGTCCCTCTCATTTACACACATGTACTCCGTCTTGCTGCGGCTGACCTTCATTCCTCTCCTTTCCAGGGCAAACCTCCACCCCTCAAGCTTCTCCTCCACCTGTTCCCTGCTCTCACTACATATCACAATGTCATCTGCAAACATCATAGTCCATGGAGATTCCTGTCTAACCTCGTCCGTCAGCCTGTCCATCACCATAGCAAACAAGAAGGGGCTCAGAGCTGATCCCTGATGGAGTCCTACCTTCACTCGGAACTCCTCTGTCACACCTGCAGCACACCTCACTACTGTCTTACAGTCCTCGTACATGTCCTGCACCGCTCTAACATACTTCTCTGCCACTCCAGACTTCCTCATACAATACCACAGTTCCTCTCTGGGCACCCTGTCATAAGCTTTCTCCAGATCTACAAAAACACAATGCAGCTCCCTCTGACCTTCCCTGTACTTCTCAATCAACATCCTCAAAGCAAATACTGCATCTGTTGTACTCTTTTTTGGCATAAAACCGTACTGCTGCTCACAAATGCTCACGTTTGCCCTTAGTCTAGCTTCAACTACTCTTTCCCATAACTTCATTGTATGGCTCATCAGCTTTATTCCTCTGTAGTTGCCACAACTCTGCACATCTCCCTTGTTCTTAAAAATGGGCACCAGCACACTTCTCCTCCATTCCTCAGGCATCTTCTCATTATCTAAGATCTTGTTAAACAACCCGGTCAGGAACTCTATTGCCACCTCTCCTAGACACTTCCATACCTCCACAGGTATATCATCAGGACCGAGTGCCTTTCCATTCTTCATCCTCTTCAATGCCCTCCTCACTTCTTCCTTACTAATCTTTGCTACTTCCTGGTCTACAACAGTCACCTCTTCTACTCTTTGTTCTCTCTCATTTTTCTCATTCATCAACTCTTCAAAGTACTCTTTCCCATCTTCCCATGACACTACTGGCACCTGTCAATACCCTTCCATCCTTATCCTTCATCACCCTAACCTGATGCACGTCCTTCCCATCTCTGTTCCTCTGCCTTGCCAACCTGTATAGATCTTTCTCTCCCTCCTTGCTGTCCAACCTAACATACAAGTCATCATAAGCCCCTTGTTTGGCCTTTGCCACCTTTACTTTTACCTTACACTGCATCTCTCTGTACTCCTGTCTACTCTCTTCAGTCCTCTCAGTGTCCCACTTCTTTTTAGCTAACCTCTTACTCTATATACACTCCTGCACCTCCTCTTTCCACCACCAAATCTCTGTATCTACTTTCCTTCCAGATGACACACCAAGTACTCTCCTACCTGTCTCCCTGATCACAGTAGCTGTAGTTGTCTAGTCATCTGGAAGGACTTCCTGGCCACCCATAGCCTGTTTTAACTTCTTCCTAAAAGTCACTCAATTCCCAAAAGTCTCCTCCTTTTTTAGCTTCCACCATTTCGTCCTCTGCTTTGCCTTTACCCTCTTCACTACCGCTGCTTTGCAGTCTCTGACCTCCTTTAGGTTACACGTTCTACACAAGATGTAGTCTACTTGTGTCCACTCTGTCCCAATCTCATCAAATAATAGGTTTTACAGCCCCCACTAGAAAAGAGGCACAGAATTTCAGCTCCTCTAGCTGAAGAGATGACAGAAATAAAGAGTGGTGACAAATGTCTGGGGTGATTATTTTCACTTTTATTTACAGAAACAACAAAACAGAAAATCGATATGTGAAATAAAATAAAATACTTGAAAATTTAACTTATTGTTTGTCGTTGTTTGCATTATGGGCATACTTTCATCGTAGGTCATTGTAAACTTAACCCCAGAAGCTACAAGAGATAAGAAAGTCCATATGATGACAATCAACAGCTTTTCTTGTAGAAATCACGGGAAAAATCGAAAGGATTTTACAGAATCCCACAAAAATAATTGCTCTTAACTCTTACTATCTGCTCCAGTGGGATTTTCAATGAAAAATGACATCATTTTGCAGAGACAACTAATATACTGTATTAATGGGCACAGCTTTTTTAGTCTCTATTCTCTTAGTTGGTTGCGTCTTGCTCAGTCCTGATCTCTTATCCCTGATTATACCCTGCTTCCAACTAGATTAGCACCATCCCAAATTCCGATGGCAACGTATTCTGCTCAGAAGTTAACCAGCAATGTAGCACAGTGGGCATAACTTGGCTTGAACAGTTTTGCTCTCATCAACCAATCGGAGGACAGAACAATGCAGATCTTGTTCTGGGCCGGCTAGCTGGCCCTAGGAGGCAAATTTGAAATCTGACTGGTTAACAAAAAACAACCCCTCTTGCTAATAGTGAGTATGTGACATAGAGCAGCACTCCTGATTCTCAAGGCTCTGGGCAGACCACATTGATATGGCAATACATAGAAGCTGAAATCTGATTGCACAAAAGATCCATTCACATGCACCACAGTGTCATGCTACTAAACAAAAATAATTGACTTTTGGTAAAATTAATAACATTTTATGGAACAAATACTCGACTTTAAATGTAGGTCATTCTGTTTCTGCCCCTGACTGCACACCACTGTAGAACCATAGAACCCGACATTAAACTAGGGAAGGAACTGGCTGCCTGCTACAATATAAGCAATACAATTAATTGAATACCAGTTACATGTGCATCACACACAGGCTGCGGCAAATGGTGAGCAATTTCCCTTTATTTTAGTTCTATTTTACAATATATATTTATTTTTAAATCTCAGGATAAAAACTTTGAGTTTGGAGGTTCCACTGTAGTTTGTTAGTGAACTGGGCTTCACGTCAAGGAGTTATCTTATAAGACCTGTGACCAGGACACTAACATGTACTTTCTGTTAATTAGTCAGTGACATCCACAGATGAACTTTTTGCTTGAAATACAGTATATTGTAAAACAGGAAACAAAAGGTGAATGTCCTCTTGGCTTTCATGACACCAGTGTGACGGTTGCCCTCTGCCATGTGTATTTTCTGTTGCAGTACATTCAAGAATTCTACAACAAGACATGGATGGAGAGGTATGGCAAGCCTGTTGGAGCAGAAACAACCACGCTTATTTGGTCCATCACAGTGTCCATATTTTCTATCGGGGGCCTTTCTGGAGCACTGACAGTGTCTTGGCTCATAAAATTGCTGGGAAGGTGAGCAGACTTCAGTATTTTAATGATACTCTTCTCCATTTTTCATGCGTTACCGAAGAGCGTGATCATAGAAGGAAAATTTTGAATCTGACCATGACTGGGCAGAAACTGAAAATCTCATAGAGTTAAATGTACATCTGTAGTTTTATTGAAAAAGGATTGTTCAAAAGCTCTTGGTCTGCTGAAGGTTTAAAGGGAATACAATGTAACGTCAGCATGTTTTTCGGTTAACGCTGAACTCCAGAATTTTGTCACAGTTTGGGCACATTTTCCCGTTAGTGTACAATATGGCGCGCATCTTGTCGCGTTATTAATACATTACGTGAGTCCAACTGTGTTTTTAATATATTTTCATCATGTTAGCACATGTACCTACATGGAAAAAGAAACCAGTGGAAGGAGTCCACAATTATCCCTATCCTGAAAAAAAGCACATGCAAAGGACATAACCAGCTTTACGACACGCTGTCCGACAAACTGGATCCACTCCAGTTTGCGTACAGAGCAAGACGAAGTGCAGAGGATGGACGTCTCACTCATTAGACACCGTCACAAAACATCGGGATTCTGCACACCCACACACCAGGATTTTATACTTTTAACACTGTATACACAAACATCCTGTTGCACCGCCTTTTAGACCTTCAGATACGTTTCATGGATGAAGAACTTTTTACAGCACAGACCACAACAGGTGCTTGTGGATGGTTTTAAATCTAGCAAATTGCTTTTAAGCACAGGGCTTCCTGAAGGTTGTGTTTTATCTCCCATCCTCTTCTCCGCATACACTAATAACA
The DNA here is from genome assembly GCA_024372805.1 of Oostethus manadensis. Taxonomy (NCBI): domain Eukaryota; kingdom Metazoa; phylum Chordata; class Actinopteri; order Syngnathiformes; family Syngnathidae; genus Oostethus; species Oostethus manadensis. The sequence continues at coordinate 938,487 of QODF01000049.1, read as the reverse complement.
TCTCCTGCAGCAGTGAATGACACTTTTTAAATATGCAGATGACATGGCCTTGGTCGGCCCCATGACTGTCTCTGATGCTCTGTTCCGATACCTGCAGGCAGTCAGCTATCGGGTCAAAACAGTCAGTAAGAACTCACTGGAGATGAATATCACCAAAACAAAAGCGATGTGCTGTGGAAGGCAAGACACTAACAGCACAATCTCGTTTTTTCCGCCACTCAACATCCAGAGGAAGCTGGGCAGCAAGAACATCCTATCCCTGGGATATTGTTCCTTCATTGAATACATTCTCACATTCAACATTTCATCTTGGTACAACTTGTGTGTCATAAAACACAAAACCAGACTCTCCCATATAATACACCAAGCCACCAAAATAAACCGTTCACCACATACTCCCCTGCCTGAGCGGTATAACCGCTCTGTGATCAGGAAGGCCATTCTGATCACAGAGGATGCCTTTCATCCCCTCCACCAATCATTCTAGCCACTGCCGTCAGGCAGGAGATATGAAGTACCACTGGCCAGGAAAAATACCTCCAAAAATCTTCCATTCCATCTGCTGTAACCACCCTGAATACCCCAAAAAAGAACATGCACTAATCACGTGTTTTAATTCTTAGTTTTTGTCGTGTTTTCTAATGTAAAATGTGTCTTGATGGGAATGTGTGAATGTGTTTGTGGGCCCTGTCAAAATAGAGTGTCTGTCCCCATTGGGGGGCAACAAACTATTCTACTCTATTCTTGAAGCGGGAGTCAGCTCTGTCACCCCTCGATGATGTCATCAGTGGTTGACAATTCACTTCTGTGTAACAATACAGTGCCCGCACGGTGGCTGAATGGGTAGCATGTTGGCCTCACAGTCAGGAGGTTCAGGGTGCTAATCTCCGTTGCGTGTCTGGGTTTTCTCTGGGTACTCCGGTTTCCTCCCACATTCCAAAAACATGCATGTTAGGCACAGAAGTGGATCCTTTGAGGACTATGGCAGAAAAAAATGACTCAACAGACCCCAGTCTATGCTGGAAAATGTCCTTAACTCTCTGCACAGCACATTAATCATGCAGAGGAGTATGTTCAGATCTGCTCCACCAACCGACTCAGACACTCCTTTGTCCCCACTACCAAACGGCCAAAGGACGTCAAGCTCAAGCCAAAGTGTCTGTCTATCCATCTAACCAGCATCATGGAAAGGATTGTATTTGACTCCATTGTACTTAATGTCTTTAGAAAGTGAACCAGTGCTTAACATGTCTGAAGTTATCCCATCAATATATTCTCATTAGTGGCCATCTTTCATAGAGAAAGTTGTAAGAAATGCAAAAACTGAACTTTACTTACATCTCTTGGTTGAGATAAGTGTGAGGTCGATTTATATTTAATAGCACGATTGATGGTTATGTTGCAGCTGCTGTGGATGAATTGTGATTCATCTGAATAAGCATCAGATTGATGATTCACCTTTTTCCTCGTGGAATACTCTGTGAATATTGTGCTACTTCTGAGAAGCACAAACCGTAATGGGGCTTGAGTATGACATACTTGACTGGCGCACAACTTGCAATTAATATGTGGAGGGCCGGTGGCCTCCTGGTTGACTTGCCTTACTTTAGTTGGCAGCACTCAGTGACAGTGTTCACCTTGATTGTCTGTCTTTTGTGACTTACTGGCATCTTGTCCAAGACGGTGCGTGAGATTGGGTCCATGAGAATGAGACTAGAATAAACCACTGATAATGTACTCTATAATTATACAGATTGTTTTTCTCTTATTTACTTGTCTTTGTCTATTAATACCAATTCTGTCCAGCCTTCCTTAACATACATATAATACAATAATAATACAATAATACAAATATGTGCTAATGTTAACATGCTACCACTTACCATAATAGTGCTACGGGTCTGCTTGAGATCATATTCTTGAAAAACTCCTTAGGAAATTTCATATTTGTGGGGGTATATGCATTTGTGACAACAGAGGGGAATCTGCCATGTCATAAGCTATAATAATAAAGTAATTAGTGGCTTTGTTGGCAACTAAGCTTGCCAACAAAGCCACCTGGGGAATAATCCCATGAAATGTAAAATAGCAGAACAGTTACAGATAAATTAATTAGATGATTAACTAAAGCACACATGTAAATAGCTGACAAAAAGTAATCAAATAATTTAGTTTATTGAAGAAAAAATATCTTCTGGATAATTAAAAACTACAGGAAAAAAAATAGCACAAAAACACAAACAAAATGGAAAAGCTATCATTTATTAGGTAATAAAATAAAATGTATTACAACAATAAAAAAGTTAGCTGGGGCCACCTGTGGTGAGCCGACTACATCAAAAAAAGTGCCCAGGGGTGCTACCAAATACTCACCTCAGTGGACACTGCAAACATCACAGCAAAAATACAAACTAAACCTGTGAACCAGTACACTAACTCACTTGCTCAGGCAGGGAGACCACACCCAAGTGTCCAGCCCAACCACCAGAATGGCACCCAGCGTCACTTAGTCAAACAATATAGAATAAGGTCAAATAATTTCAGCTCACTCCAAACAAATGAATCAAGCAATGAGGCCAAACTAACCCAAAACAACAAACAAAACAGAAACCCAAAACACAGAACCCAAAAGACAAGACTGCAGCAGGTAAACCACCCTGAAGGGACCAGCTGTACATCTAGACTTTACATGCTAAAACTAACAAATCATTTTCCTAAAAATCTCATAAGCTTCCTGCCTGAACCAGAGACCAGGTCAGACACCACTAAGACAAACTGCAGCAAAAAGAGAGTGCCATACTGGCAACAGGTGCCTTAAACAGGCTCTAACTGGGCCGTTGGACTGGGGGCGGAGCTCAGGAGAGAGCCTCAGGGAATCTGGGGTGGCGCAAAAGGGCCACACCACCACACATACATAGAATCATTCCATCCCAGAAAAATCACGGTAAAATAAATAAAGAAGGGGTCCCAAATTGATTTGGTTCATTCCAAAAGGAGTGTTTGTAAACTGTAGTACAGTACTTTGGTACTGTATCTTCCATACCTCTTGTCAGGGGTTGCGTCCTCAGAGAACAAAGTAACCTCAGTGCTTTGAAATAATGCTCAAAAGAATCAGTTATCCACAGACGACCAGGATGTCACTGACAGCAGGGTGAGACTTCTAAAGCTTGTATAAAGTTTTTACTCTTACACAACTGGGAAAAAGTAGTTAGCTTTACGATTTCCTCTGGATTTCTTATGAGACGCACAGATTATATATATATATATATGTATGTATATATATATATAAAATCTGTGATGCCATATATATAAAATATTCAATTTGGAATATATTATTAATTCTTCCTTCACCATCAGTGACCCAGCTGGTCTCTCTTTAAAAAGAAAGTTCATAGGTTAGAGTTTAATGTATAATAGGAGATGAAGACTATGTCAACTATGAACGGACTGGCTCATTAAAAGTTCCCGGGTAGTCATTGTTTTTCCTATACCCTCTCATTCCTGAATTATTCAACACAGAATATTTGATTGATCAAGATGTTAAGGAAATGGTGAAAATGCATGGTGAGGGAATGTTGAAATGGGGAACTATTGGGTCTTGTTTGCCTTTGAAATAAGTAGGGGTGTCACCGATATTATTGGTCCGATATTGGCATAAAAATGTAGTATTGGTAGATATCGCTATCAGCTTTTTTTCCTATAATGAACACCAATTTTCATTACAGTGGCTGAGTGGGGAGCATGTTAGCCTCGCAGTCAGGAGGTCTGGGTTGGAATCTCTGTTGGGCACCAGGAGATTTGTGATATTACACTTATCGGTATTGGTTGATTGAGAGTTGGACAATATTGGCATATCGGATATGGGCAAAAAGCAATATCGGACATCCCTAGTGTTAAGGCTGATATTCACACTTCAGGTCAATTCCGACTGTTTTTCTCATATTTGTTAAGAAGTGCTTCCTTTCAGCATTTCAACATTGCTAAACTCAGGTCCATGGTCTTTAAAGAGGACCTTCAAATCATCACTCATGCATTTGTGTCCTCGCGATTGGACCACTGCAACAGCCTCTTCACCTGCCTCAAGAAGAAAGAGGCGCAGTCTGTCCAAAACTGTGCTGCGAGGCTCTTGACCAAAACCAACAGGAAGGACCACATTACGCCTATGCTGAAATCTCTTCACTGGCTCCCTGTTGAATATTGGATTCAGTTGAAAATCCTGGTGCTGATCTTTCGCTCCCTACATGGACAGTCCCCTTCATACCACATTGACTTAATCAAGCCCTACAGCTAGACTCGGAGTCTGAGGTCGTCTGGGCACGACTTGCTGATGGTTCCACGTACTTACTTTAAAACTTGTGGAGACCGGTCTTTTAAAGCCACCGCTCCCGACTCTTCCACTGGACCTGTGCTTCTTGGACTCAGTGAATGCATTCATACAACAATTAAAAACTCACAAAAACTTTAGTTTACATTTTGTTTTGTTTACTAGTTTAGGTACACAGATGTAAGATGCTACTATTAGATACATTTTGTGTTGGACTAGATCATCAATAGCATGGGAACTTAGGTAATTTCAGATGAGTGTCAATTGCATTATAACCAATGTGGAAAAAACAATGCAAGAATCAATCTCAGTCTGTTTCTCTAATATAAAGTGATATGGAGATTTGGATTCACTTCCTCATACAGCTGAGTCAGTTAGGAGTCAATTGAATTGAACCTCGATACATCATCATTCCATTTCCTTAGCTATTTGAGAGTTTTACGTGTTATCAGGTACGTCCGTGTCACGTTGATGTACTCATGCTAACCAGTTTCTCTTTCCCAACAGAAAGGGAACCTTAATGGTGAACAACGTCTTTGCTGTGATAGCTGCTTTGCTTCTGACCTTCGGAGAGCGAGCACGGTCTTTTGAAATGCTCATTGTTGGCCGCTTCATTATTGGCGTCGACTCTGGTAAGTCTTTTATTATTTATTATTTCACGTCTTTTTTTATTCGTTTATCAACCAAACCCACTTATTAGCCACTGAACAGGTGCAATTGAAGCCATGTTGTAGCCAGTCACAACACACTATGAACAACTATGGTGTGTTTAAAGACTACTGAACAAAGAAATCGCAGCACTTGAAAAAAAAACATTTTCAGTGAAGCATGAAGGCAAAAACACGTACAAATTGTGGAGTTTTTAAAAAGGTGGTATGCTGTACATTTTAACTATCATGTAGTTAGAAATTAAACATAAACAAAAAACATTTTCTAACCAAAAATCTGTGCATTTGCATGGCCAGGAAATCTGAATCATGAATGGGCAGAGATCTGCTGTATTTTGACTAATTTTTGTTAGAATTTTTGTAAAAATGTAATACGTGGGTGTAGATACTTAATAACACATACTGTACATATTAATAATGTGTATGTATATGTGTGTGTCTGTATATCCATCCATTTTTTATGCCACTTATTCTTATTAGGGTCACGGTGGTATGCTGGAGCCTATCCCAGCTGACTTTAGGCGGGAGGCGGGGCACACCCTGAACTGGTCGCCAGTAAATCGCAGGGCAGACAAACAAACATTCACACTCACATTCATACCTATGGACAATTTGGAGTCGCCAATTAACCTAACATGCATGTTCCTGGAATGTGGGAGGAAACCGGAGTACCCGGAGAAAACCCGCACACGCACAGGAAGAACATGCAAATTCCACACAGAGAAAGAGATGCCCAACAGAGATTCGAACCCTGATCCCCTGAATGTGAGGCCAACATGCTAACCACTCAGTGGCCTGTAGTAAACATAATAGGAAAAAATAAGACATGTAAGACATAGAAAACCACCTAAATACACTTTATTAGAGCCTTCTAGACATGAAATAGCACCCCTATAGTCATCTTTACTCTCGTATTACCCAATACATATGTATGCCCAAACTTGATAAAAATCAAACTCTGCATCTTCCATGTTATGCATCTCTAATACGTGGCATGACAGAGTGTTGCAGCAAGTGTATACAATTTTTGGGACACCCTGTATGTACGGTACATATGTATGTATTGTATGTACAGTATATGCAGTGGTGTGAAAACGTGTTTTGCCCCATCTTGATTTCTTATTGTTTTGCATGTCACTCTTAAATGTTTCAGATCACCAAACAAATGTAATCGGTGACAACACAACTGGAGACAAAATGCAATTTCTAAATGAAACTTATATGGAGAGAAAAAAAACACCAAACCTGCATGGCATGTTTTACATAAAATTATGATACTGTGTGTAGACAAACAGGGATGATGTTTTGTATGGTTTTCCTAGTAAAACTTTTATATGGTCACCCAACTCACTGTGTCCCCCTACATCAGTCAGTGGATCAACAGCTTCCTGACTGACAGGAGGAGGCAGGTGATGCTGGGGAGCACCATATCCAGCTCCCGGTCCATCAGCATTGGTGCCCCCCAGGGGTGTGTCCTGTCCCTTCTGCTTTTCTCCCTCTACACCAATGACTGCACTTCAGGCGACCCAGCATTTCTGCAGTGAAACTGCTGAACTTTGCAGATGACACCACTGTCATTGGCTTCACCAGTGACAGTGATGAAACTGCTCAGATGGATCAGCTGGTATCCTGGTGCGGTCCTGGAACTAAACCCGCTAAAAACTGTGGAAATTGTGGACTTCAGACGCCCTTCAAGTTCCTGGGCTCCACCATCTCCCTGGACCTGAAGTGGTCCCTTCACATAGACACGATCTGGAAGAAGGCACAGCAAAGGATGTACTTTTTGAGACTGCTCAAGAAGTTCAACCTGCCTAAGGAACTGCTAACAACCTTCTACAAAGCCATAGTACATTCTGTTCTCTGCTCCTTCATCACAGTTTGGTTTGGCTCTGCTACCAAACTGGACAAGAGCAGACTACAATGGACAATCAGGTCTGCAAAGAAAATCATTGACACCAGCCTGCCCTCCCTAGAGGAACTGCACAGGTCCAGAGCCAAGAAGAGGGCTTGGCAACATCTCTCACACCCCACCCTCAAACTCTTTCAATTCCTCCCCTACGGTAGGCGATACAGAGCACTGTTTTCCAAAACAACCAGGCTCAATAACAGTTTCCTCCCCGTGGCTGTCAAATCGTTGAACTCCTAACAGCTACACTTGCACTACATCCTATGTTCCTTACCTTGGATGTCAACACTGTGAAGTTGTATTGCTATTTTTTGCACTCATGATCATCACTACATACTCTTTGGACATTACACTGTAAATTGCATTGTAACCTGCAACATTGTAAATACCATAGTTATGTATAGTAGTATTCTCCTGTTCCCCACTATGTACACAATTGTAACAGAGAGTGATATTGACCGGAGTCAAATTCCCAGTGTGGCAACACATATGACGAATAAAGCTTTTTCTGATTCTGATATTGGGAGATGTTACATTCATTACGCTTATGAAACAGGTGATTACAAAATACTGCAGAAAGGGATATACAAAGCGATGAAAGCAATTAGGAATCAGAGGAAAAAACCATAAAAACATAGAAAAGTAAAAACACAAATGGACAGTAGAGAGTATGCAGTGTTAATTTAGTATTGTGCTCTTGTGCCTCTGAGTGCTTCTTGCCAGGCTACGATGTCGATTAATGACGCCGTGACGGTTAATTCTGCTTTAATTCCTCAATATGCACCTTTAACCTGCACAAGTGACATCGCGGTTTCTCTATTGTTTGGGTTGCTTGCAATGTTTAAGGTCAGTCATGTATCACGTTAAATATGAATTTCTGCTTCTAGCTCAATAATTGTATCTTCCCATTTTTTTTACAGGTATCGCTCTCAGTGTCCTACCCATGTATCTTGGAGAAATTTCCCCACGATATATCAGAGGTTTGATTGGCCAGTTCAACTCCATTCTAATCTGTCTGGGAGTGTTCACTGGCCAGGTGTTGGGCCTACCTGAGCTGCTGGGCCAGGTAAGTTTCAGGTCGTTACTACTGTATCACCTTTTTAACATTAGGAAATACATTATTGACCCAAATATTAGGGTTGGTTCTCAAAAGTTTTACTGTCGCCTGACCTGAAGGAATATACCTCCTACTCCTGCACACTTGAAAAGCAGTTTTTCACCGCTGCGGACCAAAAAGTACCTCCTGAATGAACATCTTTTTGTTTGATGGGATCAGTGGTAAATGCATCAATAAAAAAAAAAACACGTCTTAGCCGTAGGCCCAATCAACAATAGTAAACAAATAGAGCAAAGCCTCTCAAATAATGACACACTTCTTCAAGCAAAGCAAGTACATAGCACTATTTGCCACTATGAAAATGCTGTGCTAGGTTGGAAAAGTAAACCAATTCAAAAGGGCATAACAATGGTAACTAAGGGTGTCACAATATCTTGTCAGACAAAACATGACAACATTTCTCATCCAGAAAAATAAATATCTCATGGGCATCAGGACTGGAACAGTAATACATAAATGAATTAATCACACAATAAATGAAAATGAAATGGATGACTTTATTGGCTTTAATATCTATTGTCTGTTTTTCTTGTCTCCTGCCTTCAAGCAGGCGGAAGCGAGTTCACTCTGGCTATTTTCACACCGCAGGTCCATTCTGATTTTTGCTCATCTGTTCCCTCTGTTTTGATTTTTTCCAAATGCATCTCAAGCCTCATTTGTATGTAGATATAAATCCGATATGTAAGCGATGCGGCTGCAGTATGAACGGTCAGGTTGCATTATATTCCACCAATACGTCATCAAAAGGCGTGTGCTGTGCTTACCGAGACTTGGAAAAATGTACTCCCGAACGTAGGCAAAAACTCCTTTTGTCATTCAAAAATTATTTTTAAAAAGTATCAGCGAAGGGGCTCACTGTTCCTGCCATACGAACGCTTCTCGTAACAGAAGTTGCTGCAAATTCTTCCCAAACTGTAATCTGCTATGAAGGATGATTTGGTTAAGAAAGTATTGACTCCCGTTGCACAAACTCCTTGAATCGAAATCAAACCATGCAGTGTGAACGTAACCTCTGTGCATCGAAATCAGCACCTTGGTGCATTTGTTCCATAGAACAATGGCATGAACGGCGTGAGCCTTTTTGTTAGTCATACTGTCTTTTTGTCTCAGTGACTGGGGCGGGATCACTAGCATACACACAGCGTGCAGGAGTAGATTACAATATATTGTCAAATATTCAAATATATTTTTATTGTTATTCTTACAAGTAATGTTAAAATCTTTTCTTGTCCCCGTGACCAATCTTGGCTATTGTCTCGTCTCGTGAAATGACCTCTTGACACCCCTAATAGTAACATTTCAAGCAGAGCAGACTGTTTTCAACACTAGGGGTTCGTGACAAAACGTGCAACCTTTTAAAGGAACTTCCAAAGTTTGAGGACAAAGGTAGCAAAAGAGGGACTCCAACCCCGCCCCCCTGCCTCTTTTGTATTCCGTCCTCAGGAGTTCCAAAGTCGTGTGCTCAGATGAGCCCTGGATTGGTGACGGGCAGTTAAACGTTCAGCCAAGTATGCTGAGCAAGAGCAAGAACATTATTGGCCTTGAGCACAAACAGAAGGACTTTAAAATGTATTCCACGACATATTGGAGGTCCTTGCAGACAAAAGAGAACGGGATGATATGGGGTGTGTTTGGGACCATTAGCGAGAAGGCGAGCAGCTGGAAGCTTAAGAGCCGCTCTGCATAGCTTATCCATATGTTCCAAACTTTAGATTTTTTTTTGCTGATGTGTTGAAAATCTTTCACGCTGACTCGGTGGTGCCAGCACATTGCTGCTATTTACAAGTCAAGTCGCAGGGCAGAGAAGCAAACATTCACACTCACATTTATGCTTATGGACAATTTAGAGTCGCCAATTAACCTAACATGCATGTTTTTGGAATGTGGGAGGAAACCGGAGTACCCGGAGAAAACCCACACACGCACGGGGAGAACATGCAGACTCCACATAGCGATGCCCAACCGAGATTCAAACTCAGGTCTTCCAAATCTCCCGACGGTGTGGCCACCATGCTAACCACTTGACCACCGTGCGGCCCAGGACAGATGTCTATTTGATAAAAATATTTATTTGTATTAATTTATTCTTTTTCTATTTCCCGTGTATTTGTATTACTCCAAAACATGCACCAAATTCAATATAGGTTGTTGTCACATAATCCAAAAATAGTTTCACACAAATAAAGTAAAAAAAGGGGACAATCCTCCCAGATGTTTATTTTTTTTATTGTTGCCCTGGCTAGTAACTCATCATAAATCATAAAAATAGAGTAAAAAACGCACAGTTAACCAATGTGATTGGTAATGTCCAATGTCACTCATGTATGATTGGTATTAGAATCTGTAGCATAAAACGCTGATCAGAGGGTCCCTAACGCTTAATTTGCTGGAGCCCTGACATTGGACGATGAGAAAATATCTTCTATCCAGGTCAACGTGGTATATGTTTAAAGGGTTGCCAAACAGACAGTGATAGGACATGTTATTTCAATTCTTAGATATATTATTGGGATCTGTCAAGTGACTTGAAAGATCTGGAAGAGTGAAGGTGGGATTTGAGTGAGAAAATACCTTCCATTTGTCAGGAGAATGGAATGGATGAGCCTCGGTGTCACATCTTCAGCCATAAAGCTCAGTTCCAGCAGGTGCTTTCATTTTAACTTGAAATTCAAATTCCAGCAGAGGGTGGCGAGAAAAACAAAATTGTTTACCAAACCGTTAAAAAAACACCAATCCCTCTTTTTTCCATGTAAAGTTATGAAAACAAAAACATAAAACGTACCGTCTTTCTGAAAGAAAACACAAACCTGCATACAAATGGTGGGTTTGGGACCCACCATTTGTATGCCATTCTTTTTCACGATGTCGCCAAGATTTTTCCAAAGGCCTATTTGCTTCTGCAAATTGTTTTGCATTGATCAGATGAGGTGGAGACTTCTTTTATGCTAGTCTCCTTGATAAAGATGCTTTGCTCTGCACTTTTCTCTTTTTCTACACTGATTTGCACAAGCTGATAAGCCTGTCAGGGTTACTGTGTGTCTCTCCTGGACGGAAAATGTCAATGTCAGCGTTGAAGACAGGCATAAAGACTGTCAGTGGAACGGACTTCCTTTGTCTTGATTTATTGTTCTGGGGACCTTCGCTTCTGTTTTCTGATAGTGCAGTGGTTCGCTCGGCTCGTCTTCTTCTTCAGAGATGTTGTGGTGCTGGAAAAGGTTTTAATAAATAAAATAAATAAACGTTGATTCTATGGGCCAGAATGGGTTGAATGTGACACTTTCAGTGACGCTGCGAATGTGAATATGAATGGCTTTTTGTTTTTTTATGTGCCCTGTGATTGGCCAGTTAGCTGGGATAGACTCCAGATCCCCTGCAGCCCTGAACAGGATAACCTGTACAGAAAATTGAGGGTTGGGACTTTGGTTTTTGCATAAAATAATAAGAATAAATCAGTATTTGTGAATGGAAATTGTGTCATATGAGCATGGATAAATCATAAATAATATAAGTAGTTTTATTGTGGATGTTTTGTCTAAATCATTTGACAGGTTTACGTTTGTAGTCTGCCTATGAAAGCTTTTGTTTGAGCACAAAATGCACCTTTTAAAAGCATTTGTTTGGCCGTAAATATTTCATCTTGGATGCAAATTTCTAGACTCGTTATTATCACAAAGGAGTTAATTTTCTCGCAGTCTCTCTGAACTGCTTCAACTGAACCACAGAGCAATGAACAGAGCAGTGTTATGTTCTACACCTTGCTTTCTCGTCCTTGATTTAAAAAAAGGGCTGTCACCTTGACTGACTGGGAGTGGGGAGGTTGCTTGGCGTGATGCAAGTCCCAGTGATGTACAAGAGTGCACGGTGGGGAAATTAAATCTTCAACAATGTTAAAATCTTGGCTAAATACATCCATCCATTTTCTACATCGCTTATCCTCATTAGGGTCGCGGGTATGCTGGAGTATGCCCAGCTGACTTTGGGTGGGAGGCAGGGTACACCCTGGACTGGTCGCCAGTCAATCGCAGGGCAGACAAACAAACATTCATACCGATGGACAATTTAGAGTGGCCAATTAACCTAACATGCATGTTTTTGGAATGTGGGAGGAAAACGGAGTACCCGGAGAAAACCCACACACGCACAGGAAGAACATGCAAATTCCAGACAGAGAAAGAGATGCCCAACGGAGATTCGAACCCTGATCCCCTGAATGTGAGGCCAACATGCTAACCACTCAGTGGCCTGTAGTAAACATAATAGGAAAAAATAAGACATGTAAGACATAGAAAACCACCTAAATACACTTTATTAGAGCCTTCTAGACATGAAATAGGACCCCTATAGTCATCTTTCTCGTCATCACTCTCGTATTACCCAATACATATGTATGCCCAAACTTGCTAAAAATCAAACTCTGCATCGTCCATGTTATGCATCTCTAATACGTGGCATGACAGAGTGTTGCAGCAAGTGCAACGGAGATTCGAACCCTGAACCTCATGACTGTGAGGCCAACGTGCTACCCATTCATCCACCGTGTGGCCTGGCTAAATACAGAATGTATTTATTCGTTTCGCCTCAATAGAAGACATGTTCACTGGAGAGAGTGCCCATTTGTCCATATTTGGTATAGGCAGAACACTGAATGCCCTTCTTCTTGTTTTACACTTTTTACAATGGCGTACCCTTTCAGACATTTGACCTGAAGCCATGTACCCCCCACTCCGGCACACTTAGAAAACAAACAATTTTTTATTAATGAACTTGATATATTGAACCTAATTCATTTAATAGTAATTCCGGCTCAAAAATGTGTATTTTGCATGGTTACATATTGATAAAGTTTCACATGAGCACTAATAAATAAGTAATCATCTTACTTAGTAATAATAATTTAATAATACATAGTAATAATAATTTGAATTTGAGCTTGACATTTGTGTCCACTCACAATGGCTATGGTTTAAATCTGCATATACATTTATTACCAAGTTTAAGCATTCCTTTTCGAGGGAATCTCTATTCACAGTGACGGGTTTTCACCGCCGCACCGTGCAGAGATTGGAACACCATCAATCCATCCATTTTCTATACCGCTTATCCTCATTAGGGTTGCGGGTATGCTGGAGCACATCCCAGCTGGAGGCGGGGTACACCCTGGACTGGTCGCCAGTCAATCGAGGAAACCGGAGTACCCGGAGAAAACCCACGCACGCACGGGGAGAACATGCAAACTCCACACAGAGATGCCACCGGAGATTCGAACCCTGAACCTCCTGACTGTGAAGCCAACATGCTACCCACTCATCCACCGTGCACCAATATAAATGAAATCCTAGAGCGTAAACACTCTCATGCACAAAATATTTGTTCATATGATGCACACAGAGCACTTAACAACCTTGTCAGCTCCTTTTTAGGCGCTGTTTATTTTAATGTTTATTCACATACCCTCTGTTACAGTTGGTGCACCCCTGCGGGTACGTGTAGCCCAGTTTGGGAACCCAGGTTTTAGACCAAACGGTGCAAAACATTTGCCTTGGCATATTTACTTCCACTTCTACTTTACACTGACATTTACCCATGAGCATCACATGAGTCAAGACTCATTTTTAATTCATAAATATATGCCCCGTCACCTATACACACTTTTACACCATGTTGGTCAAAATAAAATTGAGTTGAGCGGCCAGTGTATTCACCTGACCTCTGTGCTACGCTTTAGGACATTTAGTTTGTCCAGTAATTTGATGGGAATGTCCCCGATGTATAGCGTGTAACGTGTCTCCAAATAATGCCACCATGGCATTTGCATTTGCCGGCCTTTGGTCCTCAGACTCCAGACGTTTTCTGTCTCATTGGAGGCTTCCATTAATAGGAGTGAAAGATGTCACCGGTATACGGCGTGAAATGGTGATAGGTCTTGACAAATGATACTTACTGTAACCTTCATGCTTAACCGCTGGCCTCGTTTCTGGCTGGAAAAACGGTTATTCTAATGTTACACCAGCGGTAGGCTTTTAGCCGACCTGTCACCGAGCTCAGTGCCCTTGAATCCACCAGCACGTGCGATAGGCTGAGCTTCGTTGAGTCATTCAATGTATAGATCGTCATTTAAATGAAGGATGGTTGCCATGCGAAACACTACATGTCACACTCACACAGACTGTGAATTACTTTGACATTTGCCTGCTGGTAATGCCAGCCTGTGCCATGTTAAAAACCCTGGAAATGAATTTTCCAGATATATTTTGTTATACCATTCTATCAGGGTACAGTTTATGTAAATGGAAAGGTTAACAGTGTCTTATTGATTTAGTCATCTTACAGTATATGTGGTCAGAATCTGTAATGCTTACGATCCTACACTGCCGCCGCATTCGCTTGCTCCTTCTTTGTGTGTCTTCATTTATGTTCGTATTAGGCGAAACGTACTCTCTGTGCGGTTGGGAATATTCCAGTTATTTCCCTCGAAAAAGTACGCCTGCCTTTCTCATCACGCCGAGCGTTCTGCCCTCATTTACATGCAGAGTGCTCAGTCGCAGAGGTCATGTGTAGAATTAGAACGGCGATCCACGAGTCACATTGAACCACATGCACCCACCAGTGTTGGCTTGCATGCATATTTAGGTATTTATGTCTAATCAAAGTATCGATACAGACTGAGCAACATCTAAATGTTGCGGTATCAATACGGCATTGTCGAGCATTATTTATTTGGAGATGATCATTTATGTGTGTGGGCATGAGTTGGATAACAGGCCATAATTGAAACATATTGTATTACTAGATTGGTCTAAATTCAAATTTTAGATGTGATGTGGTGTGGAATGGCAGTTCCCCTGTATTCAGTTCTGAATGGGGTATTTTTCTCTGACTGCACACACCTGCTGAGGCTGTCATCTAGCCCACCTTCCACCAGCGTCAGAAAAAACGGGTTTAGAGGATGTGAAATTTATTCCTGACAGTCCCTGGCAGACGGGATGATGTGCTCCCCCCCCCGATCCTCCACCCATATACCTTTTATATGATAGCAAAGTAAAGTACTGACATACAGTAAGGTTTTCAGCAGCCATGCTTTCATTTCAGAGCAACGATTTCTTTGCCCGTGTTGGTGTGTGCTACAAGAAAGAAGCGGCCTGCAGGTTGTTCCGTACTCTGCACTTTAATTGGATTTGATTATATAGGTTTTGCAAATAGGCCACAGCAGAAGAGAAAAAATTATCGTTGATCTATCATTGATCTCCGAGATGTTTACAAGTGTCCTATGGGTAGAGTGTTCAGTACACTACATAGCCGAAATACACATTTAGATTTGTTGTTTTTAGCCATGCTATACTGATCATACAGTATATGATGAGTTCCCTTATGCAGGAAATGATGCAAATCCATTGTGGACATCCAAAAAATGTTAACACATTAAAAATAGGTTTGCAATGATAGTTTAGCATGCAGAAAAGGCTTTGAAATGAATTTAAACGCCAAATCCGGTGATGAGGCAGTGAGATCCACTCGGACGCCACATGCGTGTTTTGCTATGAGTTATTTCTTTCATCCACTGGTGTTTCTCACCGTCTTTATCCAAGTGCTGGGATAGATAGGAACTGGTTTTAGTTAGCAAAGAACTCGAGAGTCAACCGCTGATGCCGTCAGATAATGCCTTTCATGTTCAGAGTGTGCTAACAGGTTCCAACGAGGGGGTTGTATTTTTACGCTAACTGGGAAATGCATGCAAATGTAAATTGAAAAATATGCTCACTGGGGCGCACACTAACCGAGGTTCCAAAGTACAGTATAACTAGAAGGGCACTCAAGGTGCAAACCTCCCTCAAGGCTGGACTGACAACAGCAGCGTGAAAAAGGGATGGATAGTTCAGTTGCTACCAAAGCAACTCAAAAGGCTCAAAAAAATGAATCCCTGTATTCCCATTTTTGTCCAGATCCTCACCAAAATGTCACAGGTTCTTTCTTAGTCCACACACCACTCTGCTCCCAAATGATATGGATGTTTTTTTTCCTCATAATTCTGATTGTGTTTGTTACTTACCGTTTGCTGTGTGTCAGAATGAAAAGGCTAAACTCAATTAACAAGGGGGAGTGGTGGTCTAGCACTTCTGTAGTGTAAGTACAAATCCCTCAGGAAAATATTAGTGGATGGCAAAAAGAGGTGTGACCAAATATGGCTCAACATGTGAACGGATGAAAAGTCCCGTGCATCGAATTAATTTATCCTGCCAACATTGTGTATGCCTGCTCGTGTCCGATAATTGCCGGAGTGCACCTCGTAATCCATCATGCATTAGATTGTAAACGGCCTCAAGTGAGCGACAGCCAATTAAATCTCATAACCGGCTGTTGAAATAAAAATTTTCAATTAACTGTTGCTGTGTGTAACAAGTGAGGTAACAGTTTTCAGCGGTTGCTGTTTCTGGCTGCACAACGTGTTTGTTTAGGTGAAGTAATCAAGACTGACCGAACATTGAGAGTACAACTGGAGAACTCAGCAACGTCAACAAACCCATCTCTGCATCCTGCAATTACTTGATGCAGCTGCCATTAAATCCACTTTCAGCTCTGTGTCCTCTAAACCGCAGAGGGGAGTTTTCCTTTCATTGCAGTCCTGTTCATTTACCGCATGACAGCATAGACTCTATCCACACGAGGACACACCCTGGTTTGTAGCACCAAATTCTGGGCCCCTGTACACAAGCCTCCTGAATGCACCCCCAATAGACACACACAGTTAAAAAAAACGGAATTATCTAATATGAATTTGGTTGAAACCAGCTTTTCTGCCCCTATGTATTGTATATGTGTGTATGTATTTTCCTTACTTTTATCACATATACCTTATTCCCGAATGCTGGCACTGTGTGTGAATGCATTAAGGTAGGCTTTTCATGGCTTCTAAGTGCAATTGTTTGCTGGGTCACTTATTATTCACTTCTACTGGTGGCCTCATGTATAATGCTTGCGAGTGCACAAAACAGCTCGGAAAAAGTTGCTTATGCCATTTTCCATGCTGAGTCTGTGATCTATGAAAAGACAGCAGGACACCGTTGTAGCCGACATACACAGTCAATCATAAGTTTCAAACACCATTACGCACCATGTTGTATCCGGACTGGTGGACACGTGAAAAACAAATATTGGTATCTTTTTATGTCACAGTCATGAGAATATTACTATGTATTTCATTAATTAATTCAAGTTGCTATTCTAACTTGTTTAATTTTACAAGACAGAGAAAATATGTCCAGAGTACCACAGCTGCGACCTCCAAATATTATACTTTTTGCAGTTTTTCCACCTCCATATCCATAAGAGTCCGCTTTTCCATCCTGGTAATGTTCCCTCCAGCCGTGATTTGCAATGACAGCAGCCATCGTCACAGTGCAATCAAGGCTCTTCAAATATGAACGCCACATTAACGTTTTTGTCCCTACGCACATTTTGGGTTTCTATTGTACGGAGACTTTTCAGAATTCCATGCACATTTTTATAGATGAGACGTGCTTGGGGCTCTGATACTATTTTCTCACTCCTCCCACCCCTGGTACTCAACCGGATACACCATCATATTTTGTTTGTATTTAAAAACCAACCGTTATTTCATCACAAGAAAGTATAGGACCTATATCTATTTATATTTTAATTACAGTCACTTTCATGCATACAATCAATCAGCGCATGAAAGGACCAATCAATCATTATCAGAACTCACTGATGTACAGCTCATACATAAAGCACATCATCACATGGGGATCTTAGCTGTCAGTTTCTAATATTTAGTAGATAATAACCTATCAAAACAGATAAGACCACAGAGTAATTTGTAGTTTATGTGAAAATACAACCCAGACTGAGTTTTACTGGAAAATGCACCATAAAATATCTGACAGCACATTTATCACACTATACGAGTGGACAAAGAGGAGAGAGACAGGACAAGGGAGGCACCAGCGTGCCACACAGACAAAGCCAGTAAATTGATGTATGTGTGTCTATGTGTGTTTGTGTTTGCGCGTACTGAATGAGAAAAACTTCATGCATGAAGGACCGTATAAACATTGTCAATCATTAGCAGCCCTCTCTATGCATTTTACTTAGAGGACGTACATTTCACTTAAAGCAGGGGTGTCAAACAGGGGTGCAGTGCCTCGGCCGTCCATGGCACGAGTTTGAGACCCCTGACTTAAAGGATGTACAGTTTCCCTTGTTTATTGCGGTCAATTGGTTGCGATCGCGATAAGTGAATTTCTGAGAAAAAGGATTTAATATTAGAAAAGCCCTGAAAAAGAGGAGCACAGACATCACAGTTCCCCTAAAAAAATTATGCTGCATTTTCTGGATCGGCCTTTGATATTTTGTAGAACCTGTGGCCTGTCTTTTAAGTGCTCGGACCATTTTTTGTGGAGTTACAAACGCAAATGCCAAAAATGATCTGGCAATGTTAAAGTTCCCAATGTTAAATGTTGAACCAAAATGTAATCACTTTTTGCGCTTGGAAGAGGTAATACATGGAATATTTTTGTAGTAATGGCAAAGAAAACCTACTTACTATCTTCAAATCATTTGTTTAAACATTTTTGACCCTGGTGGACATGCAATAACACACATATAGTCCTTTATATTTATATTACCTAATATTTTAGATACAATCAGAGGAAAAAAAAGACATATTTGACATAAATAAGAAAACAGATTCGCACGTTAGCAGTTCCTTGTTGTTTTTGTCTGGACAGCATACTTCCTGCAGTGGCTGTATTGTAATGGCGGCTGTTGTAGGCATAATGAGAGTAGATAAGCCATTTAAGACCTAAATAAAACTCCTTTTGTTGTTGTGTGCTTGTGTATGTGTTCTCTAGCAGATCTTAGTGGCGGGTGGATGGACGTGTAGAGAACAGGAAGTGACGTCGCAGGTTCAGAGTTGAGTTTTAGCTTGTCGTGGGTTATGACCCCAGCAGTACCCCCAGTTATTACCTCCGCTAAGGAGGTTACGTTTTTGGCGGCGTTTGTGTTTGTTTGTATTAAAAAAAAATTAAAAAATCCTGAAAGGATTTGGATAAAATTTCCAGGAATTGGCAGAAATGGGATATTGAAGAACCGATTACATTTTGAGGGTGATCCGGATGACCGTCTAAATCCAGGATTTTTTTAAAGGATTCTTGAACATTGGAAGATAGGACAAAATTGGCATTTGTGCATATACTATGCCACAAAACAATGATACAACACAAGTTTCCAATAGGTTCTACAAAATATCATAGACTGATCCAAATAATGCAGCGGTGTCAAACTCGTGCTGTGGAGGGCCGAGACACTGCAGGTTTTCTTTCCAGCTCCAGATGAGCTCTTTCCCTCTACTTAAAGGAGGTGTTGATCATTAAAACCCCCTGCTGTAGTGAACGGCTGTAAAGAAAACCTGCAGGGCATCAGCCCTCCATGGCACGGGTTTGACACCCCTGAAATTATGAAATGATTCCGGATACTATGATCCAGAATATGAAAACATTGGGGACCTTGGCAATTTTCAACATAGGAAGAGATTGTATGTCTGAGTAAATAATTTCACAGTATCATTATTGAAATAAATACTGTGTATATTGTGAAAAATTTTCCCCTGACATGACATTCTGTTATTGTATTCAAATATTATTTTATTATATTGTATGAAATCCAAATACAGACTGTATTATGATTTTATGTCTTAGTAACTAATAAGGCAGGCTTTGGCTGTTATTGGTATGAACAAGCATCTGCAGTACGTTATATGCAGAAACTTGTTCTACATGACATTTTTTCAATCCAAAAATATACAAGATGGTATATGGTACCAGTAGTGGTTTAAAAGAACCAGAATTAAACTGCCTAAAACCTCTTTGTACATTTTCACTCAGCCCGAATAAAATAATTGCCGTTCATGATATGCATGATCATGTTGGTATTTATGTACTTGGCTGTGGGGCGTGCACATAACAAAAGCAGTCCCAGAGAGGCAATAATTTACATTAATGTTGTTACAATAGGCTATACATTCAAAGATAACGAGATAAATTTAGGAGCTAAACTTTGTGAAATTGACTCAAAGAGCCATTTTTTGTGAACGTTCCCTTACAAACCAAATGTTGCATACTCAAACACATAAACCTAGCTATCAGTGAATGACAAATATGTCGCCTCAGAGATAAATTGCAAATAATGTGCCGTATAGTGCACCTGAGAGAAACTAAGTGGTCCACATTGTTCTCATGAATCCGCCTCTGTTTGGCTATTAATCTTTGCCGCCACCCCAAAGAGCGCTGCCGGATACAGCTGTGAAATAACCAATTTTGATATTGAGAATATATTATATTGGCTTTGTCATTGGTTGATCATTTTGTGCTTCACCCAGCATAGCAATGCAATAAAAATGGCATCTCAGTACAGTATTTATTACATAGTCTGTATAGAATCTGAAGACACCTCGCTATGTCCTCCCACTGCTGTCTTTGTACTTGTGATGCCAAGATGGCAATAACATTACAAACTCTCAGTCGCTGTTACAAAACAACAATGGAACAACAGTATGACAGTTATTCTTCTACATACACGATTCATTATTAAAATTATGTTGTCAAATTCACCGTTGCACTGGTCACTGGTGTGACAGATAGTTAGATACTTCATTAATCTCAAAGAGAAATCTCTTGGAGGAAAGCAGAATATCTGCATGCTAAGCTACGATGCATTGCTACGTTTTGGTATGTGACTGAAAAATGATGTATACAGATGGCAGATTAGTAGTAGAGATCTGAATCGTTGACTGGACCGGGTAGTAGAGTTGCGGACGATTTGCTTCTATTCGCAGAGGCTCAGTCGTCGGAGACTTTATAGTCTAGACTTCTTTAATGTAAACGAGTTTTACATGTTAAGTGGCTTATTTTCTCTGATTAAACCTACTATATTGGGTAATATGTGTGTAAAGGTGACTATAGGGATGTTACTCCATGTCCAGAGGCTCTAATAATGGTAAAAATCGTATTTAGAAAATCATATGCAGGTTTTCTATGCTCTAGGAAAATATTTCATTAATTTCCATTTAACCCTCTTTCATGGAAATTGGAACCAATTAATTGCCATAAATGGGTGATTACTGTAAGTGTAATATGGAAGCGGCAGTGTGCAAAGTAGCATTGGAACTGCACATTAAGTGCTTTACGCACACTATAAACCTTGCATCCTTGCATTTTCTATACCGCTTATCCTCATTAGGGTCGCGGGTATGCTGGAGCCTATCCCAGCTGACTTTGGTCGGTGTACACCCTGGACTGGTCAGCCATATACCAGCCACACTGCTGTATGAGACGCAGGATTCGAAGTTGGAATTCAAATCCGACAATAATATGTCCAGCACAAATTTAAATGAAAAAAAAAACCAATCACGTTGAGTGATCTTTTTCAGATAGGAAAATATTTTTGATTGCTACACTCTCTCTGATGGAAACAACACCAGAATTGCATAAGAGAAATGTATACTTAAGAACTGTTGGTGGATGTGGTGCACCAATTGTACCCGACAACAGAAAATATCGAACACTTCAAAATTTGCATACATTGTTGTTTATATTGATGACTGTGTTTGTCTGATTTTGACTGCAGGAGTCCAGGTGGAACTACTTATTTTCTTTCCTGGCCTTGCCTGCAATGCTGCAACTCTGTGTTATGCCTTTCCTCCCAGAGAGTCCTCGCTTCCTGCTGATCGACAGGAGGGATGAGGCTGCAGCAGAGAGAGGTAATATTTACTTTACACCAGCAGAGACAAGTAATCTCTACAACACATACAAACTGAGCTACTTGTATAATGAAAAGTCCAAATATCTACCTCCTCCTATAAACATAGAGAATTTATGTATTTAGTATATTTATGAATGTAAGTAGTTTTTGTACATTGTATATGTATATCACGGGTGCACACAATTTTTCAGCATGCAACTATTACTACTTGAAACTACTATACAGAATACTAATGATTGGTATTTCATATTCACTGTTTCAAAATTTACAGGTCATCCAAGTATTTGTTATCATTCAATAATTCGCAGTTCAATTTCAAATATGGCAGTTAAGATAATTATGCATAATTCCTAGATAATTGTGTACATAACCTGAGTAGTGCTACATGGAAATTATTATACATAGAGTTCATGTATTGTATCCAGGTAGCGTTTGCTATCAAACTCACTGCAATTTATTATGCAAAAGACAATGCCTAAGAAGTCCATGCTACATATTAAAAAGGTTTCAGATAAAAGCACATGTTTCAATGAATCATGAAATAATAGTAAAAGGGTATAAAACACACATTTATATAGTGGAGTTCAGGACGCAAAGCAGTACCATAAAACAAGTGACTTTTACATAACTAGCTGCTGCAAGTGAATGAATAACTTTTGTTATAGATATATAGGCATCTTACCTCTGAGTCCATTTGTAATAATAATTGTAATAGTAAAGATAAAAGTTGCATTTCTGTGTGTCATTCACCGCTTTCTTTGCCGCGGGGGTGCAACGGCAAATCAGGAGAAGAGCTTAATTACCTTTTGACTTTTTACCGCAATGACATTTTGTTTTTAAAACAAATGAGCGACGTCATTAGTTTGGAGCTTGTTTTTGCCCCGAGTGGAAGCCACAAGTGGATATTGTGTTCACGGGGTACGTACTTTTTCAAGTGTCACTGAACAATGTTACTGTCTTGTTGTCGTTATATTAATTATGTCTTGTCGCCAAAACACTACTAGTGTGTGGTTGGTTTAATGAACATAAGCACATAGTGTGTCCAGCCTTATGATGATGTTGGTATGATAGGGGTCTCCTATCTCACCAGCTTATTCGGAGTAGCTCACCAAAGGATCAAAGTATATTTGCTTCAACTCTCCGCAGTTTTTAATTAACTGTTGAATTTTGAGTTTATGCCTTTATATAATGACAAATTACCACAAAATAGCGTAAAGATGATGGCCACACTGTTGGAGTGCAAATAAATGAGTGTACTATTTAAATGTTGCCAGTCATAAATGAAACACAAGTAGTTGACAGCTTTAATAGTGACGAAAGCTGGAGACCCCTGCAAACTGTGTCACATTTTTGTTTGAAAAATTACAAAGGTATTACAAAAAATGTGTTTACACAAATAAAGGCAAAAAAACCCAAATCTACCCAAATGTAGTTTTTAATAATTACCTTGGCAGTGGGTCCTTGGAATTTTCTAACGACGACGGCCCTGGCTAATACCACTTATAAATAAATCATAAATCCATGTGATTATTGATATTGGCCGATCTCACTCTCGGGTAAGTGCTATCAGATTCTGCAATATAAACCCCAGATTGGAGCGTCCCTACTTACAAGTCACTACTTGCACAATGTCACCTTCCAGCACTTGTTGTAGGATTCATTTAGCACAAAAATTATGCAGCCACTTAGAGCACCGAAGAAAGTCCCTAAAAGGCTGTGGTTACCTCAGCTGGTCATTTGTTTAACGTTCCTCCAGTAAGGTGACTGAGAAAGACAAGAGTGACAGGCACAATATGTCATTCCATATGTATTTGGTCGATTGGTCTAGCTTGGAATAATAAATGCCGGCTGGTAGGCCCAAAAGATATTTCATACCCAGAAAACCAAACTAGTGTATGCACTCCAGTGCAATGATGAACGCATTGATTTTTATATGAGGAAATCTTCTGGTCTCAGGTGTCTACTTGCACCTCAAAGACAAACAGCACTCTTTTGAGGACAAAAATGCACATATTTTAGGCAGAGAAGAGAGATGGTTTGAAAGAGGCGCGAGGGAGGCCATCTACTTCAAAGTTGAAAAACCATCTCTGAACAGAGGGGGAGGTCACTAACTATCCCCCGCATACTATGCTGTCCTTTCAGCCATGCCTAAAAGATTCAGTAATTTAACCTCAAACAAATAAACACAACAGCTGGTTCCAGGCGGCTCGATAACTATTGTTACAGTTTAATCAATCACTCCGCTGTATCTCTCCATTGTCATTTTGCATCTAAAGAGTGAAACCGATCTTGGATGAGGATTGCTATTTCACCTTAGAGGATAAATACTTCCTACACCATCCCCTCAGACTAGAGCTGTCCTATCTAGTCCTGAACATGAACTAAACAAGCCTGTTTGGATGACAATTGAAACGCCTTCTTTGATTGTTTAAATAATGTTATACTGTAGTAATTTTGGGTAAAAAAATCTTTTGCATGGTCACATTTTGGTATAAGTAATTATCCTGCAAATATTTAATTCCACATGTTGGCATCCTTCTGTATGAATGGATTGAATTTCATCTCCTTTTCTTTGGGTTAGGATTAGGTGCTCAGAGAATCACATTTTTGCCGGCGTAGCTGTGTGCCACTATAAATTTGGTAAATTCTTGCAAACACCAAAACCAAAAACACTGTTACAAAGTTTGCGTAATGTCTGTATTCACTTTTTTTCCCTCCAAAGGGACACGTTCATTCTAATTTACTCTCTGGCACCTGTCTCTGTTTACGCTCTTGACAATGTGTCAGTTCATATCCAACTCAAATGTGTTTTTTCATCATTTGAACACACAAAAAACACATTGCAAGTTGGCGTGTATGGAGTCTTGCAGATTAAGTTGCTTGACATGCTGGGAGATAATGCCATCCATGCTGTGATCCATATTTGTGCTGCTGTGATATTTAATTACAAGTGGAATGATCATGCATCTGAGGCTGTTTAGACAGCTAGTGCCAATCTGTGGCTGCTGGAAAACGTCCTTGAGGAGAAAAAATGAGTGGTTGGCAAAAAGATATCCCACCAAGGTTCCCATTACCTCTTTTGTACTGCTATGAGCCAAAATTTGTTGGCACCGGCACGAGCACCACTGCAGATCCATGTTGTTTGCCCGTATTGCAGCTTTGCGTTAGTAGGAACCGTTGTCAACTTGCGCCCTGTAAGGCCCTATTAACAAGCCAGCGTCCGACAGGAAAAGTGTGTTTTCTTGCATCCTGTCTTGCTGCTTGTCATGTTGCATTTCTGCTGTGACCCTGAACCCCCATTCAGCGGTCTAATTATGAGAAAAACTACAATATAGCTGCATGAAATATCGTATTTGCTCCTGTTCCTTTGTTAGCGTTTAAGTGTTTTTTGTGTGTGTTTGGAGTTACGCACGTTTCTCTTGTTTGTATTCTCCAATCCAGACTTGTGACACGCCCACCGCGCATAGCGTGGACACATGCGCTCAGGTTGTGAGTGGAGGTGGGGTTATGTCATTCATTGGCAAAGGAGGTGGACTTTTTTTGGGCTATCTGAAAACCGTGGAACGGAGAGTTTTCGGAACACTTGTCATTGGAATCCATGAAAAAGCCCACTTTTGAACATGTCTTATCCATTGAAGGAGAATGCAGCAGGTAGTTGATATGGGCATTACTGCGTTGCCTCATTACCTGTTGTCTTCAGCATCTTGTTCCTGGATGGATGTAAATACCAACCCCCTGTGAAAAACGTTCCACGTGATATATAGTGTACCCTGAACTTGTGTAATGTTAAGAGTTCTGTTGAGTCCAGCTGTTGCTGGGACCGCATCTGCAGGGGGTTTGTGTGTGTGTGTGTGTGTGTGTATGTGCCTGCGTTCAGGGAGAGTTGCAGGTGACATCTGTCTACATTTACAGAAGAGTAGTTTCAGTGGCACAAGTGTGGCTCTTCAATACAAAAGACAGGGAGCGACATCTGTTGCGTATTTATTTATTCTTATTACCCCTGGCAAGCACAGCGCAGAGTGCATGTGCAGCGCCAAGTGCAAGCGTGGAGGTTTTGTTTTTGCTGCCGTTTACTATATCTGTTTGTTTGCTTGTGATCAAAATCAATTGAAAAGTTGTGAATGGATTTGGATGAAATGTTCAGGAATTGCCAAAAACGGGATATTTTTCAATTTTGGGGGTGATCTGCATCACCGTCTGGATCCAGGACATTGCAAGCTAAGGACATTCTCAGCATTTGTGCGCATAACGCCACAGAAAAAGGTCAGAGAAGAAAGAGAGAAAACAACACGAAAAACAACTTATAAATATAAAACTTATAACTTATAAATATAAAATAAAATAACGTCATATAAAATAGTAACGTTGACTGCCAAAGACGCCATTTGGCACTCTTACACGTCATATGTGCAAATTTCAGACTTGTGGTTGTTATATTTCTATCCAGTAGGGGGAAAACTTAAATTTCCTCCCCCCCGGCAGATTGGCCAACACAAGAAGGAAGACGGAGGACCCTGATTTGTGGGTTGAGAGAAAATGGCAAAGTGCATGCCAAAATCGAGTGGTGAAAAACAATACAAGCAGCTTACAGCTTGCACAGAGTTTGTCTGGCGGTGGATCTGCTGTAAGGAGTGCCGCAATTATGAAGGATACGGGTGCTGGTGAACAGAAAGCGGGTGACAACAACCGTCGTAACAACGTTGCGTTTGGTGCTACATCGGAGCCAGCGGACGTGCGTTGATCAGACACGGTGGGGAAGATTGTGGTTGGCATGAAGGTGACTGGCACTGTGCATGGAGGGGTTGAAGAAGTGAGACCAAAATGTGGTGCAGGTCCTGCCATGTCCCTCTGCATGCAGGAGAATGCTACACAGTCTACCACACTAAAAAGAAGTACTCTTGAGTAAATAGACGCAGGCCTGCACGCACGCCTGCACGCACGCCTGCACGCTCTGTAAATAGTTGACACACACACATACACACACTCAACTGTAAATAGTTTAGACACACATAGTTTACGCACACAAACATCTGTAAGTAGATATTTTCATTATGTTTGCTGTGTTCTAAATCTGTGAATAAATGTTATTTTGTCATCAAAAGCCTTTTTTTCGTGTTCTTTTCGTTGTCTCGTAGAAGTAAACAACTGGCCAGATGTTAGAGGGGTCACTAAAACTAAAAAATATGGTCAAAATATCAGTCACTGTTCTGCTTGAATTTGCTCCGCTGCAGAAAAAGCTTGTTTTCTCTGTTTTTGGGTTAAAATCAGGTGTTCTCGCCAAAACTACCTGATGTTCTACTGCCGCTTTTTAAAGAACCATAAAGGCTAGGACCAAATGAAAGAAACTGATGAAAGAAGAGAGTCTTAAGTTTCCTTAGATGTGTTCAACGTTTATGTAATCCTAAAGCTCAATATTCTGTGGGTCTTGAAAGTTTCAAAATGGCCAGAAGTTACTGAGATAATATATCCCTGACTTCCAATGCAATATAATGTTTCACCGTCCCTTCAGCCTCAGAAGCATGCAGGGACAAAAGTACTGAAGCGGGGGGGAAAATACACGCAGGGCCAGATTTGACAGTGAAAACCTACATTTTAGCGTTGCATCACACAGTGTGCTTATCTTAAAGGAAAGTGTGTAGTGACTGATTTAAGTAGCGGGTGAGAATCCCGTGCAGCCGCCCGCGTTTTCCCGAAAGAATAATGTGTGACGGTTCCAAAAAAGTTACTGAATTTCAAGGCAACATTTTATCTTTCAGTGTGACTAGCTGAAATGCCATTTTTCTGTAAGTTGACCACGATCCCAGACATCTGGGTCTTTAAAGGCTTTGTGTTCCTACCTTCTTTCATCATGAGATATTGCCAAGGATTAGGCTCCAGCAATGACATGTCCCCAATGTTTGTTCTCCTATAGAAATGTACATGGCCAGAACTGCCTAATGTTCATGCCTCTTTCAACACAGAGCTTAACCAGTTTGTCTCCCTGTGACATGGAGTGTGTGTTGTTTGTATGTCATCATCTTGTCCTGGAGCTGCATTCGAAATTGTCTTCTCAACTCCCATTGAACATTAAACAGATGAGCCTAAGCTGCACATGTGCTGCTACAGCTACAATATATGTTTTCATGTACCGCTGTTATAATGTACACTATCAATATTCCCTTTTAATAACGATTATTGCATATTTGTAAAAAAAAATCATAATGCTGTCAATTCATATTATAATAATTACATTAACATTTGATTACAAATAATCATGCTCTGTCCATAGTGAACTCATAATTAATCACATTTAATCGCAGAGAATTTTTAAAATATCTATATTAAGCTGTGATGTAAATCTCTTTGTGCTAAACGATTTCATACGCAACTACAATAATAACTACATCAAATTTTATCTAAAGGAATATCAATTTTAGAAATTGTGGAAAAGCCATTATTTTGTTCAAAAATAATATAATATAATTAGAAATCCTAAAGTTTATAGACCGCTATATTGTATTTTTACTCTTTTCTTCACCTCATATTTGGTCCCAAATGTTGATACTATGTGGGAATGCATCGCAATTGAAAGCAAAACAAGAAATGCCTCACATATAAAAGTTGTTAGTATTAGGTGGGACACTCATATGCGAAAGTATTACTGTATACATGACAATTGTACAATTAAAAAATATCTTCAGCGCACCAGTCACTTCTCTCTTCTCCCAGAGGCGATCTACTTTGCGAGAACTCACAGTGACTTTGGTCTTGTCGAGAGAGCGATCTGCCAGGGCTTCCTTGCTAAATTTACTATTCAAAATACCCTTTGAATTGTGCCATTATGGAAACTTCCATGTTAACTTTGACAGCTAATATTCACACATTGTTGCACATCACACCATCATCACATGGTCTGACTGGTCATGCAGAATTTCCTGAAAGTATCCTCAATTTTCAAATGTGCACATTTATTTCTGCAGGGGGGATGCAATTAAATCCCCCATTTCTATTTTAGTTTTAAAGTTAAGGTTAAGTTAAGTAATTAAAGACATTGTTCAGAAGAACAGCGTACTTTGATTTGAGTGAGAAAAACCTTTGAAGAGGTGCAGAAAATGTTTGGCTGTTAAAATGATCGTCAATGCCTTGAAAAAGGATGGCAATTATTAAAATGGATCGAAGATTAGCCAGAATGGTTCAGCCAACAATCAGCTCCAGGATGATCAAAGACAATCTGGCGTTACCTGTAAGTACTGCGACAGTTAGAAGACATCTGTGTGAAGCTAATCTATTTACAAGAATCCCCCCAAAACGCTGTTTCTGAAGCAAAACCAAGAAATGGTAATGAATTGTAGGATCTTGGGAGTGTAATAATGGTAATAAAGGTGCCACAATTTGGTTGACTCCATGCCACAAAGATGTAAAGCAGTTATAAAAACTGTAGAAACAAAAACGTTTGTACAAAATCGTTTGTAGTCACCTGAGAATCTATTGCACCTACTGGTAACTTGTTTGTCATGTAGCAATAAAAATATACTAATAAAAGTGATTAATCTGGTTCTATTATTTTGAAAACTGTAACTCTACAAAACCTGGTCTGAGCACATGGGAAAAAAAAATATGACAAGTTTCCAACAGGTTCTAGACAGATCCAAAAATGTAGGATTATTATTTTGGTGTGAATGACAATACGGGGATAACTACGGTGCTTGGCGGAGGACTGCGCTCCCAGATGGCTTTTCTAGTTGTGTTTTTTTTTGTCAGCTTGTCATGAAATGGTTGCTGGCAAGCATTGCTTTGCTATGAATTTCTAATAACAGCAGTGTGGAAAAGCAAATTACACATGAGTAATTATCCAGTATAATACTGTAATTATAAGACACTTATGGAAATACTTTGCTGATTGGCAGTCCATTTCAACTAAAGTTACTACGTACTAGTATGCTTCCTTGCCCTATAAAGGGGCTGGATTGAAGGACTTTTTTCAGTCTTGTGTGTATTTTGTTCAAAGTGTGCCGTATTTGGCCCTTTCAAACCCAGTAGTGAGACATCACTACTGGGTTTTGACTTTTTAAACACTGTAGCGAAGAAAGCTTTTAGCTTTGTCTTAACGCCAACAAATTGCCTGTACTGTTTGTGCAAGGTGTTCAAGTTCAAAAAGGCACTGCTTGTAAACTGGGAATTCACATAAAGGTATGAAAAACAGAGACCGGTTTCTATTGGGAATCGGTTATAGTGTGGAGTACAATAAGGGCAGCATTTGTTTAATTCCTACAAGAATTTAAACTTCTGAAACACTAAATGTTTCATAGCTTGTTTTTCATTTGTAATTGTCCGCCTTCGGTTGGTTTATGGGGGGCAAAAATCTTTATACCCTAGGTTCACAAAGTGGTATGGCATTTGTCATAGGGGGTACGTGAATGAAGTCAGGTCATTCAAATGGAAGAATTCCAACATCAGACTGGAATAAAAAATATGTAGGATGATTATGATTTATCTATTTATAAGTGCTCATGTGAAACCTTATCAAAATGTAACCATGCACAATACACATAAACAGACCCGGAATTACCACAAAATGAACTTATTAATTATGATTTCAAGTTAATTTAGATAAAAAGGTTTGATTTTTAAGTGTGCAGAAGTAAGAGGGACATGACTTCACGTTTAATGTCTAAAGTGGTACGCAAATACAGTACTAATATGATTTCAGTGTACCTTGGTTAGCGTCCGTTCTGGAAAGTCCCGAACTGAACACACTTTCCCCTTAAAGAAATATGCCAATCCAATTAATTTGTTCCAAACACCCACACATTTTAACACACTACACTTTTAATATAGAAAGAATATACATGTCGAAAATAATTTCATATATAAAAGTGGAATGAAAGGGATAAAAGAACATTTAACAAATAAAACTGGGGGACAATGACTACCGGTTCAGATTTTCCATTTTTCCACTTTATAATAAAGATACGTCACGGGCACAGTATGACTCTCATGGAGTAAAATAACAGTATTGTTCATCCATCCATTTTCTATACCGCTTATCCTCATTAGGGTCGCGGGTATGCTGGGGCCTATCCCAGCTGACTTTGGCCTGGACTGGTCGCCAGTCAATGGCAGGGCACATATAGACAAACAACCATCCAATTTTGGAATGTGGGAGGAAACCAGAGTACGCGGAGAAAACCCACGCACGCACGGGGAGAACATGCAAACTCCACACAGAGATGCCCAACGTAGATTTGAACCCTGAACCTCCTGACTGTGAGGCCAACATGCTACCCAGTCATCCACCGTGTGGCCCGGCCCGCATTATTGTTCATTCACCAGGAAATGTACATGAACAGAGGCAAACATTTTTGCTTAAGTTTTGATCTAAACCAAAAAACACGCTAACTGAATAAAAAATTCACATTTTTGGAATAATCAAATGGCAGAAACTAAACAAGAAAAAATAAATGAATTGTGAGTGTATCATAAAACAAAGATGTGAGTATGCATTTTATATTGTAGCCCCCCTGTGATAGCTTCACAAGGTTAGAATTTACAAAACTACATGTGTAGTTTTTGATACAATTTTGATACATTTTAAAACAATTTTGTAAGGTTGTTTGTCCAATTTTTCTAAATTCCTTTGCTATGTATGTATTTGCCAGCCTTTCAGAGGTTCCTTGGAAAAAAGGATGTTTCTACAGAGTTGGAAGAGGTTCATGCAGAGGCGCGAGCTCAGGAAAATCTCCTCACGGTCTCCATGTTGCAGCTGCTGAAGAATCAGGCTGTTCGCTGGCAGCTTATCACCGTCATGGTCACCATGGCCTGCTATCAGCTCTGCGGTCTCAATGCTGTAAGATGCACTCCACACCGCTTACTGTGTCATACTGTCAATACAGTCTAGCTTGGTTAAATCACTTTTTTCTTTAAATAATCCTGGAACTTTTCTTTCAATATTTGCCCTCTATTTGTTGCTCCATTTATCTATCTTGCAAAAGAATTGAAAAGTCAGGGTATTAAAAAAAAAACAAGGTGAATCCAATAAAAGGAATTGTGTCTTTTGATTTGTGTCTTTACAGATCTGGTACTACACTAATGGTATCCTACGGGAAGCAGGCTTTGATGAGACGCTTATCCCATACGTAACACTCAGCACAGGCGCTATAGAGACTTTGGCCGCCATCGTCTCTGTGAGTATTGCCAGCCAAACATTTTTGCTTCTTCTTTTTGGTTGGTTTTCCTACATAAACTACCTTGAAACCACTTTCATCCATCCTCTGCATCCTGCCTATTAAAATGTTTAAAACTCATTATACATATGTTTGAACACATACGTGACATGCTTTAATCTTGAATAATTTAGTATATTTAAAGTATAGGGGAGTAACTAGGTCTCTAGCAGCCAAAACTGCATTTATAGATTCGTTTTATGGCCACTTTATTTTATTTATTGCACTTGTGTTTAGACTGAGCTACTGAAATATCCCCAAGACAAACATCAAACTTGTAAACAGGAGGCGGCTCCAAATGTGCATAGTATGGCAAATTGTTGCCCATAAATTCCTAATGAAGATTTTTCAGATACACACTTGCCGTGTGAATTTAAGCGTAGCTGCATTTTGCAACACTATTAAAGAAAGTGTCTCTCTTGCAGAGAGACAAAGAGTAAAAAAAGACTTGAAAGATGTTCTTCAGGAGTGCTGTGTGTCTCCTTTTCAAATATCCTCTCGTATCGTTCTCTTGTTATTGACAGGGTGTTGTTACTGCCATCGATGTGCACCAAAGAAATCAATATAGACACTGTAAACAGTGCTTTGTAAGCTTTCTTTCATTGCCATTGTTTTTTGTGTATGTGGACAGTGTGATCACAATATAATTAATAGATTTTCCCCTGAGATTATGTGGAGCGACACACATTTAAGTGCAGCAGAGATCAAATGAAATTCATGTTTTCACACATATATTTCACATATTCTCTACGGAACACAGAGTGACAGTTGAGATGCGGGATACACCCTGAACTGCTCACCAGTCAATCACAGGACACATATAAACACCAACAACCACTCACACCTACGTAGATTCTCCTGTTAAGATGCATGACATTGGGAGGAGTGCCAGGAGAAAACCCATTCAAGCGTGGGAGGAGCATGCAAACACCACACAGATATGTTCCAAAGGACATTCAAACCCGGATCACTAACCACTAACGTTTTAGTGTTTTGATATTTTGAAGTGACCACACATGTAAACGACATTCACATAGGCTAATGTAGTCATCCTGCACACCTCATTCAGACTCGGTTGAGTGAAATGTACTGTAACTAGTCCTGCCACATTAATTAATATATCGACTATTCAAAAAAGAAATTTAAAAAAAAACCCAAAGTCGGTCATTTTGCTCACCTTGATAAATTTACATGTGCATGCGTGTTTGTTTTCCTCTCTCTTTACCGTACAGGATGGATGACAAGTGGCTTCACTCTGCACATTGGTGAAGTTCGTTGCATGTTAGGCATTGGATATTCATCTCAGTTGGTGTCAATTTCACGTTGGCAGTTGCATATTTGGCTTTGTAGCAACAACGGTGGCACCTCTCACTGTGCCCGGTCTGCTCTCCCATGGTGCGGGGAGCTCGCACAAACCGCTCATTCACAGCGGCATGTCCTCACAAACACTAACCAGCCCTCTCCTTATCTTCTGTTGAGGCGGCATTGGGAATCACGGCTAAGTTGGGAAAAAAAAACTTTGTTACTCTTACTAGCCACCGAACATACAGCAGTAGCCAGTATAATCTAGCTGGCTTACTTGGTTTAGCGGCGCATGCTGATGGGACTGTGTGTGTGCCAGTATGAGTTGTGCTTTAGTGCCTGTTAAGGTAAGCCAGCGTTTTAGGTTGGCCACTGACTTTGTGCAAGTTGTGTGTGAAATCAGCTACAGCTTCAAGAGTTGCTGACACTCAATAGCTATCTCACTTATCCATACTCAAAACACATTTTCAACACACAGTACTTTTCACTGGGGCCTGGCCGGGCCTAACCCGAAGAAGCCACACGGGAACTCCCCCCCGCAGACCCACCACCTGCAGGGGCAAGCATAAGGGTCTGGTGCAATGTGATTTGGGCAGTGGTCGAGGGCGGGTATCCGGGCGACCTGGTCTTCGGCGGGCAAATCTGGTTCTTGGGACATGGAATGTCACTTCTCTGGTGGGGAAGGAGCCCGAGCTTGTGGAAGAGGCGGAGAGATTCCGACTAGATATAGTCGGACTCACCTCAACCCACAGTTTAGGCTCTGGAACCAAATTCCTTGAGAGGGGCTGGACCTTGTTCTTCTCTGGAGTTGCCGCAGGGGAGAGGCGGCGAGCTGGTGTGGGCTTATTGTTAGCCCCCCGGCTTGGTGCCTCTGTGTTGGAGTCATCCCCAGTAAACGAGAGGGTTACTTCCCTACGCCTTAGGGCTGGGGAAAGGGTCCTGACTGTGGTTTGTGCCTATGCGCCGAACGGCAGTTCAGAGTACCCAGCCTTCTTGGAGTCTATCAGAGGGGTTCTGGAGAGCACCCCAGCTGGTGACTCCATAGTTCTACTGGGAGACTTCAACGCCCATGTGGGCAATGACAGTGTGACTTGGAGGGGCGTGGTTGGGAGGAACGGCCTCCCTGACCTGAACCCGTGCGGTGTGTTGTTGCTGGACTTCTGTGCGAACTACAGTTTGTCCATAACGAACACCATGTTCGAACATAAGGATGCCCATAAGTGCACTTGGCACCAGGACACCCTAGGTCGCAGGTCTATGATCGACTTTGTGGTCGTATCATCAGACCTGCGTCCGTATGTTCTGGACACGCGGGTGAAGAGAGGGGCTGAGCTGTCAACTGACCACCACCTGGTGATGAGTTGGATTAGATGGCGGGGAAGGATGCCGGACAGACCTGGCAGACCCAAACGCGTAGTGAGGGTGTGCTGGGAACGTCTGGCAGAATCTCCCGTTCGTCGAGTCTTCAACTCTCATCTCCGGCAGAGCTTCGCCTGCATTTCGAGGGAGGACCGGGATATTGAGTCCGAATGGGCCGTATTCCGTGCCTCTATTGCTGAGGCAGCCAGTTGTGGTTGCGGCCGCAAGGTGGTCGGTGCCAGTCGTGGTGGCAAGCCCCGAACCCGATGGTGGACACCGGGGGTTAGGGCTGCCGTCAAGCTGAAAAAGGAGTCCTATCGAGCATGGATGGCTTGCGGGACTCCCGAAGCAGCTGACAGGTACCGGCAGGCCAAGCGGCACGCGGCTTCGGCGGTGGTCGAGGCAAAAACTCGGGTGTGGGAGGAGTTCGGTGAGGCTATGGAGCACGACTTTCGGTCGGCCTCGAAGAGGTTCTGGCAAACCGTCCGACACCTCAGAAAGGGGAAGCAGCCCCCAGTTCACACTGTTTACAGTGCGGACGGGGGCTTGCTGACCACGACTGTGGATATAGTTGGTCGGTGGAAGGAATACTTCGAGGCCCTTCTCAATCCCACTGACATGCCTTCCATAGAGGAAGCAGAGTCTGAGGATACGTACGTGGACAGTTCTATCACCGTGGCTGAGGTAATTGGGGTAGTCAAATCACTCCCCAGTGGCAAGGCTCCGGGGGTAGACGAGTTCCGCTCAGAATTTCTCAAGGCTCTGGATGTTGGAGGACTGTGTTGGTTGACACGCCTCTACAACATTGCATGGAAGTCAGGAACAGTACCTCTGGACTGGCAGACCGGGGTGGTGGTCCCCATTTTTAAAAAGGGTGACCGGAGGGTGTGTTCCAACTATAGGGGGATCACACTCCTCAGCCTTCCTGGGAAAGTCTACTCCAGGGTGCTGGAGAGAAGGGTACGACCGTTAGTCGAACCTCGGTTAGAGGAGCTGCAATGTGGTTTTCGTCCCGGTCGCGGAACACTGGACCAGCTCTACACCCTTGCAAGGGTACTCGAGGGTATGTGGGAGTTTGCCCAACCAGTCTACATGTGCTTTGTGGACCTGGAAAAGGCATTCGACCGTGTCCCTCGTGGTGTCCTGTGGGGGGTGCTCCGGGAGTACGGGATTGATGGTCCGCTTCTACGTGCCATTCGGTCCTTGTACAATCGAAGCAGGAGCCTGGTTCGCATTGCCAGCAGTAAGTCGAGCTTGTTTCCGGTGAACGTTGGCCTCCGCCAAGGCTGCCCTTTGTCACCGATTCTGTTCATAATCTTCATGGACAGAATTTCTAGGCGCAGTCAAGGTGTTGAGGGAGTCCAGCTTGGTGACCTTAGGATCTCGTCTCTGCTATTTGCAGACGATGTGGTCCTTATGGCCTCATCAGGCTGTGACCTTCAGCGTTTACTGGAGCGGTTTGCAGCTGAGTGTGAAGCTTCTGGGATGAGACTCAGCACCTCCAAATCCGAGGCCATGGTTCTCAGTCGGAAACGGGTGGACTGTACCCTCCGGGTTGGGAGTGAGGTCTTGCCTCAGGTGGAGGAGTTCAAGTATCTCGGGTTCTTGTTCACGAGTGAGGGAAGGTTGGAGCGTGAGATCGACAGACGGATCGGTGCAGCATCTGCAGTAATGCGGTCGCTGTACCGGACCGTCGTGGTGAAGAGAGAGCTGAGCCGGAAGGCAAAGCTCTCTGTTTACCGATCGATCTACGTTCCCACCCTCACCTATGGTCATGAGTTATGGGTCATGACCGAAAGAATGAGATCGCGGATACAAGCGGCGGAAATGAGTTTCCTTCGTAGGGTGGCTGGACTCACCCTAAGAGATAGGGTGAGGAGCTCGGCCATCCGGGAGGAGCTCAGAGTAGAGCCGCTGCTCCTTCACATCGAGAGGAGCCAGTTGAGGTGGCTCGGGCATCTAGTCCGGATGCCTCCCGGGCGCCTCCCTGGTGAGGTGTTTCGGGTATGCTGGAGGGACTATGTCTCACAGCTGGCCTGGGAACGCCTTGGTGTCCTCCCGGTGGAGCTGGAAGAGGTCGCCGGGGACCGGGAAGTCTGGACTTCCCTACTGAAGCTGCTGCCCCCGCGACCCGGACCCGGATAAGCGAAGGAAAATGGATGGATGGATGGCAGTACTTTTCTCTTTTCCGGCCTTCAAAATAAGATTAAAGCACACCCTGTCAAATAGTGGTAATCAAATGTGTCATAAAAATAGCTTACTGTAATAAAGCTATTACAATTGCATTTGCACTTTTATTTAAAGGTTATTGAGATGCTAATTGCAATGTTAAATACGTTTAATGGCGTTCATAGGATGTACTATTATTATTATGCCATACCATTAATGAAAAAAATTGTCTCAAAAAATGTCTATTAATATTGACAATAATTAGTAGGACAACTACCATCCAGCAAGCTTTGTTATTGTGACAGGCGTAAGTGTAAATATACTGTCAATCATAATTAAGGTTTCCACGACACCCTTATTCATAATGCAAGGCTGGCAACACTACAGCGAGAGCGATCGTCATTCCTTTTCAGCACCATTGTGTGTGTTATCACCAGTCTCCAATACAAAATGAATGGAGATGTGTTCTATATGTCTTTTACATGTATGCATAGTAAAGATGCTGTAGTGATGTTGGGAGTACAGCCTGTCTGCAAATTCACTTTTAGTGAGTGTGGCGATTAAGGAAGTGTTGTTCTGACGAAGACGGAGAAACGAATTTGCGAGTTGGAGATACATACCTGTAAATGGTATTGGAATTGCACTGCTGTTGATGTGTTAAGGTAGGAATAACATAATAAAACAGCGTCAGACTCTGTGTGACTGTGGGAACTCTACGCTGCTGTTTTAACAGAGAGGTGTAGATTGCAATAATGAGCATGCATTAATTATCTTAACAAATTTAATCTAATTGATTTAATAATTTATTTACTACCGCTAATGTTTTATTTTGTGACAGACATTAAAAGTCATCAAAGTATGGGATTTTAATTGGACTTTAAGGTCAGGCGGTGTTATAAATTATTTTGCGAATTAGCGCAGTAACTACGTCTTTAAATACGCACAACAAACAAAATGAAAGCTGATTTATGGGGCTATTTGTATCCGTGCTACCTTAAAGCCTTTGAACAAAATCGAACTTTTCAAGCCCCAGCCTCATGCTGGTATAAGAACAGCTTCTCATCAGGTGCAGCAGTTACCCCCGACTGTTTCTCCAGAATGAAGAACAAATCGAGCCACTGGCAGAGACAGCAGCCCCTTTACTCACCCATCAATTATTCAGTATTTAATAAGATTCATTTAACACTTACTAATTTTAGCTTGCTTCGGTTGCTGTTTTTATTTCATATCATGACCAGATAGTTCCATTATTCCAGAGATGCAATCTTTCCTTTGGAAATCTATCACAGCTAAGGAGCTCAAACACACACAAAAACTGTTCTTCCATTGGCACAATTCCAAATATTTGACATTGTTCTTTTTGATCACCCAGTTGCAATTATATTTGGAGAACTTGGCTAGAAACTGTAAGTTGTATTTTTCATTTTCAGGAAATTGGATAATGTCTACAGCAGGACTACTTTTACTCAGTATAGTTGGATGATTTACATTTAAATCGAATATCACAGGGGCTTATTGTGATGGCTGATCAGGTACGCTCCTCACTGCCTGCAGAACATGTAGGGCCCAACGATTGGGGACCTCATTTTGCACAAGGGGCGCATTTATGGCAAATGCGCAAAGGAAGTGCATAGCTGCCGTGAGGCATACAGAAGCAAGTTTGCTCGAGGCAGGAGAGAAACACTCTCACTTGGTGCAATTGCCAATTCTTGGAAGATCATGTT
This sequence comes from Oostethus manadensis, assembly GCA_024372805.1. Taxonomy (NCBI): domain Eukaryota; kingdom Metazoa; phylum Chordata; class Actinopteri; order Syngnathiformes; family Syngnathidae; genus Oostethus; species Oostethus manadensis. The sequence continues at coordinate 899,940 of QODF01000049.1, read as the reverse complement.
GGTTATGAATGTAAACAAAAAACAAAAAACCTACATGTATAGAGCCAAACAAAGCACTGAAAGTGAGAGGATGGTGCTTCTGCAACAGTTTGCACCGCCAAATAAAAAAAATGTTTAAAGAGAGAAACTTATTGAGAAGGTACCTCTTCAAGCAAAACAGAACAAGCAAAAATCCAATGTCCATTAAAATTGGTGTTTTGGCTTTAGGGAGATTGCACTTTTCTGTGTGCCTGGAAGAAAGCTGGGAACACACAAGGTGCTCCCTTTTTAGTGCGTGTCTTCAGTATTACTGTATCTGTCTGTGGGCTACAACAGTGTTTTGCTCGTCTAAAAGTCGTATTTGAGGTGTTGCAACAAAACTGAGACTGTTCCACTATGTGTAAGAATACAATTATATTTCAGCGCAGTGCTTTGCTGATTTACAGAGTTATGATAGATTTTCACTTTTGTATTGTCTTACATACGTATGCATACTGAAATGCGATGCCTGAGAAAAATGCCTTCCTTTTTTTTTATGTCTACCCTTTCCTACACTATGTATGTGCCTCATATCAGTTCCACAGTTTATTGTGGTTAATCGGTTTCAGACCTGCGATGAGTGAATTTCGGCCAAAAGGAATTCCTTGTTTTTAAATTAAATATTTTTATAATGTATAGACCACATTTTGCAAACTTCAACCTTAGAGTTCTCTATACATGAACTAACACCCCTATGTCACCATTGCACTCATATCACCCGATACAGTGGACAGAATAAGAGTAAATAAGGCTCGTGCTTGTGTGTGTTACTGTAAATGTGTTCCCTAGAGTGCTGAGTGGAGTTGATGTCAGGTGTAAGGTGTTTTTATTAGGGATTTCTGTTATGTTAGTTCATGGAGGCATTTTTATGCTTGGAATTCTTAGATGAGACAGACATACACAAAATGTGCTTTAATATTCGTATTTTTCAATTAGTAACAGGTCATATTTCTCCCCTAGACATGCTTTATTAGTTTTGAAAAACCTTGATCGAGTGTTTTCTAAGGTTTTGTGTCACACATTCTCAATTAAATGGCACGGCACATGAAATATCTTTGAAAAAAATAATCCAATGACCTTCCTCGGCTTTTATATGGAGAAAATAAATCACTGGCCTTTTATTGTATCGTCTGTTTGAATAAACATCACGTTCTCGGTGAACTTATTTACTGAGCTCAATCGTCACATTCTATAGTTTGATAGGACTCTTTTAGAACTATGCCATGGGCTGCAAATGGCGCCTTCATTTTGGTTATTTCTCCCCAAACGCTGCATTGTTTGGGTTACAGCCCAGTCATCGAGCTGCAAAGTGTCCACAAAGATTGCTGATTTGTAATTTATGATTACTTTTCTTGCTTCGGTAACTTTCTCGCCAATGGAATATTGATTTTGGGTTGGCATTTGTATGAGGCTTGACGTGATTACATTTCCTACACTGTAGTCCGAGCTTGTTGTATCGGGATTGTGTTCCCTTATCACTTTCATGCGATGGTTTGACTTTGCCCTCCTTGCCATCCCTGCCCCTCCTCCTGGCTTTGGTTTGTTACATCTGTTTCTTCATAGTCCAAGATCTATACGTTCAGTTTCTTATGTTCAAGTGTTAATGTAGGTATATTAGGTGAAGTACTTTACCTATAAACATGTCTGAAGTCTGTCTCATATTACTCAACACATTTTCAAGTCATCAGACTGAAGTCCGAGTCTGATGTCAATTCCCCAGGCAGTGATGTCAGCGTCCATTTTGAGCCGCAAGACCTGAAGATGTTGTCAAGTCGAGTCTAAAGTCATCAAATATGTGACACACCTTTGCATGTTAGGGTTGAAAAGCTCATTCGGTGTTGAAAGTTAAAAAAAGTTATGAAAATTATGCGCAAATGACTCAACAGAAGAGCAGTTTCAGTGGCAGATTATTATCACCGACTGAGAAGATCATTCCTCAACACAACAAAGGGGAGCGATAAAAGCCCACACAGGACTGGACTTATCAGCTTCTTGTTTACTATTAAACTACAAATTTGAAATGGTATGTTCCGTATTTATTTATTCTTATTCTATTTTCTTGTTCTTGTCTCTCATGTTCTGCCGCAGCCGTTCTGTATGTATATCTAGACTGTCTCATTTTGATACTGCGTCTGGTACTTCGTCAAAATATAAAAGCAAAAGAATCAAAGTTTCCAAACATTATTTTATAGTACAGCAAGTGTACACAAACAGTGCACCAGTATTGTCCTTTGTTGTTTAATTGTTGTGGGTGTGAAAGCAAATAAAGCACATTTTCGCGCCCACCACGTCTCCCAAGGGGTTGTCTGTGGATGGTGCCAAAACAGCAGCTCATGTGAAGGGCCAGTGGTGCCTCAAGCTATGTACACTTGCCTTTAATGGCTCGTCTGCTTCTTGATGTGATAAATAATGACGAGACGTTTTAGTCCTGTCAACCGTGAGTGCTAAAGTCATGGCTTTGACCTCTGTTGACTGTGCCAAGAAGTGCGGATTATTCATTGCGTTGGCGAAGGTTGACTTGAGTTACCATAATCAATGATGTTTTCACATAAAACAATGCCTGAATATGGGCCAAAATCCAGAAGCGGCAGCATAAAAAGTAAATAAATAAAATATAACTGACATTTCAATGACCGGCCAGGCACACGGATTAAAAATCGTGACTCAGAGGAGAACTGCGTTTTGCACTTTTGCCCATCGTCCATAATCCTTATGTGAGACATGAACACGTCTCTCTTTTCTGTGTGTTATAAAGTTATAAAAACAGATCAAAAGAGTTAATTCATTGCTGCACGTAATAGAAAACACAAATTCCGCCTATAAAGCCTTCTGTTCGACAACCACCGTTGCCAACTTCTCAGTAAGAGAAGCAGCTATTTGCTGTCCTAGAAGTCCCTAGATGATGTCATCGTATAATTTGCATACGATGTCAAATTCTGTAGGAAAAAAGCGTAATCTTGTAGGAGAGATACAGAAAGTGAGTAAAACACTTCAATTTTGTCTAGAACTGCAAATAAACTGACTCTTGCTTTGTTTTTTTCCCAAATGATTTATTATGCTGTGTAATCTTCGACTCACAATAACATGACTCAGTGTGGATCTTGAGTAGCACACTCTTACTACAACTGAGCTCCTTCTTATTTTTAAATAAGAAAAAGTCACTAGTCCTTTGCCAGATCTGGTGACAAATTCTGCAAGTTACCAAGTTACCAAAAAGGGAAGGTAAAAAGGTTGCTATGTGAAATCAATGTGCCATAGCAGGAAGTTCCATTAATGAGTAAAAGTACGAAAAAACTGCAAAATACTGTAAGTATACCATGCTGTCATGAAAGTACCTGCCACTAAATGGGTCACCGCGTGATAATGACGTGTCTCTTTTGTCTTTGTGTCTTAACAAAGCACAAAAAAGAGAAAGACCGGTGTTCATGTCTCACATGAGGATTGTGGATGATGGGCCAAACTCCAAAAAGCTGCCGTTTTTCTTTGAAGCTGTACAGACGTCTAGTTAGACAGTGGACACCCAGGAGACAACTGGACATGTCTTCTGCCCACGTAACATACTTGTTAAAAAATCAACACTTGTTGACTTGCAGGCACACACGCAGACATAATTAAGCCCAAAGAGTTCCTAATGATCTGCAGCTCTGCAGGTGATGCTGTTCTGTGTGATGGCTGCAGAGGTGTCTGCTAGAAAATGTCCTGTGTCTTCAGGGCCAGTGGGATGCACACATGCGGTGAATTTTAATGTGTACGGTAACTCCCATTCCCTGTTCCATTCCACACATACCCACACAAAATACAGCTCAATACTTTCAGTTTCCACTTTCCTCATTGTTTCTGCAGAGCCATTTGGGACACATACTATACAAATAGCAGTGACCTTTTCCACAACCTCATCTGACTAGCGAGGTGAGACCAGCACCCGGAATAATGCTGCCTCCACTTGCCTGTAAGGCTACCAGAGGGCGAAATTCATGCAACTATGACCTTGTTTTCCTCCCTACGGAGCCTTAGCCACATGTAGACACTATCTCATCTACAATGCATCCCAAGTATTGTAACTTCTTGAGATTCTTCTTGCAAACCTATGCGGTTCTATACAAAAACAATAATCTAACACATTATTTAATAATGGTGCATTAATTAATACATTAATCTTCTATGCCACTTATCCTCATTAGGGTCGCGGGTATGCTGCAGCTTATCCCAGCTGGAGGCGGGGTACACCCTGGGCTGGTCGTATGTAATACATTTTCACATAATTATGTCAAAACGCCTTTTCTATTTTGTAATCAAATTTGGAGTAAACTTTGTCGCACTTTGTAATAACTTGTTATATGTTCCAAAAGTTCTTACCACATTTTTAAAAGAAAATGTAACAATTTAGTGCATTATGTAGTAAACCCGTGACATTCATCTCTTAATGAGAAAACCATAGTAACAACATTAAGCGTTTCAGCTTAATTAGAATTTATTTTGAGAAACTAGAGCAATGTTTCATTGGTCAAACCTAATGCAAAAGTAACTTGATTATAATGGAGAATGTGTTTGCAAGCTCACATGAAAATGACCAGTATAGTAAAATGCTGCAAGACATACATACATGCAATATGGATTGTTATGCAAATATTATACATGATATAATTTCCATATTTTTTAGACTACAAAACACACCGGAATATAAACCGCAGCCATTATTTTTTTAGAAAATATGTTTTTTTATGTTAGCCGCACCGGACTATGTGCCGCGGATATATACCGGTATGTTGTGAAATTAAATACAGTATTTACACAGAAAGGATAAGCAGAAAAAAAAGATGACAGATTTTGTGAATGTTTGTTTATATACATTGTTTCCAAACAGTGCATGTAACACGGCAGTAAAACGGCTCAAACATAACGGAAAAGTTGCTTTTTATCTCCATGATGAGGTTGTGAAAAATAAAAAATATATGGCGTTTGTGCTGCTTTTTTTTAAAGGTGGCCCTAATACGCCAGTGTAAAAAAATCAATCTTTTAGCCACATCATGTCATAAGCCGCAGGGTTCAAAATGTAGAAAAAAAGTAGCGGCTTAGCGTCCAAAAAATACGGTATAAGGCATAAAAACACATGTAGAAAAAGAATATCAAAGACCAATCACATGTTTTTTGTTTTTCAAAAATATGAGAAAAATATAAATATTTGATGCATTATGGAATAAACAAATTTTGGCCTGCATTCATATTATCACACTTTGCGGTGACACGGGTTTGTTGCTTTGTGGATTTTATTTTGTAATCTTCTGGTACCCTTTTGCTCTTCATTGTGCCTCATGTTTAGATTCTGGCGACTCCCTTGTCAGTCGGAGCTGCTCCGGAGTTGTTCCTAATCAGCATTGACCTCCTAGGCATTGTCCACACAGCAGTAGCAGGGCATTTGTAAAACCGCATTTTTCACCCTCTCAGTTTATGAAAAAAATGGTGTCCACACAACCTCGTATTGTGCGTACTTTGTCGCAGGCAGTGATTTTTGGAAACGTAAAAGTCCGGTTATTTGCGTCCATACCCAAACGTATAACCTTAGTTTTCTCCAAATTGGCACTTTGGATGGAGGTTTTGAAAACCTTTGTTTTTAGTGCCATGTACTGTATCTGCGGGTTCGTGTGGATGACAGACCGAATCGTGGAAAAATAACTTTACTTTATGAGATACCCGCCTACGTGTGGACAAGGTGTTGGGCTCACCTGCTGCGACTAGATGGCAGGAAACGCCAAGCCACATTCCTTTCCCTCGTCATTGCCTGTTGCTGGACTACCGTTGGCTGTCTCCAGTGCCATCCAGTCAAGATAGTTGTTCCCCTTGCTGCACGTCCTGCATCTCCGCCAGACTATTTCTGTTTTGTGCTAAATCATTTTTTTCGCCTGTTTTTCGCAGTGCCTCTTTTGTTTGCTTTTCAGGCACCATAGTTTTTTGTTTGTGTATTTTTGGTAAAAGACAAGGACAGGATAAGCGGCATAGAACATGAATGGATGGACCTTAAAGACAATGTGACACTTACCTTTGTCCTCTGCATCTTGGGATCCCAAAGCCCAGAGTTGAACACAAATTGTCACACAGATACATACCAACAAATGCTAATTCTCCAGTTTAAGGAGTATTATACGCTGCTGTTTAAATTTTCCAGTTTTGCAAATTTCAAGAATGTACATTTTTCAGTCTTGGATCTTTGGGAGGTTCAAAGCAAACAATCATTAAAGTGAAAAAAATGTCATCAGTTGATCAAAAGTTTAAGATCATAGCTAAGAAAAATTCTCCCTGAAAATATAAATTATACATTGAAAAAAAAAGAACTCACTAATGAGCCCCTGGGCCATTCTTGTCATTCATTTCAAAAATTCAAAGGGCATCCACCGTCTGGAACTCTTCTTGTCCTGTAAAGTTCAGATTCAGGAGAAGCAGACATGACAACAAAACTGCTTCTTGTCCATTTTTGTAGACTTCTCTTGTCATCTATACCCAAATGTTCTCATATGCATTTAGCTGCCGTTTAACGCCCCTGCACAACCTATAGCGCCATTGTTCTACTGAAAGATCATGATGGTATCCCCCACACTGTGCCGTGCGGAAAATATTTCAGGTGGGATCTCCTTGTCAACAACCTTCTTTTGGGCCGAGGATTTTCCCGTCTTGATGGACAGCCAATCGGATCCTCTGACTCAGTGCTGGTGACATTTTTGTGGGTGTACGACTTGACTTTGACTTTTTTCCATAACCCTCTTGAACTTTTAGGAAGTTTCAAATGACTTTTACACTTATTATATTGTATCTTCTGTAGGACAGTACAGACTAGCATGATAATATTGTGCACAAGTTGGTAAGGATCTGCCATCCTATATTTAGAATGTGATTGACAGAAAAAACAAAATGGTTAAATTCTTAAACAGACCAAAGATCATAGAGACTCAGCTTTCTAATCTTGGAAATGCCTCTGACGCAGTGCTCTCTTTGTCCTCTCTACAGGGTTTGGTGATAGAACGAATCGGGAGAAAACCTCTGCTCATATTTGGATTCACCGCCATGGCTGTGTTCTTCAGCCTCCTTACAGTGTTCCTCAATTTTCAGGTAAAAGCCTCTTTACCACTGACCTTCTCCAAGTCAAGTGTCACAGGACACGGTACTGTGCTTCAGTGACATTTTAAAGGAAGTTTCCATTTCAAAGAAACAGGAGTTAAAATGCAATCTTCTCATCACCTGTCTTTTGTGCTTGGAAGATTAGAATTTGCTGTGATTGACTGGCGACCAGTCCAGGGTGTACCCCGCCTCTCGCCCAAAGTCAGCTGGGATAGGCTCCAGCATACCCGCGACCCTAATGAGGATAAGCGGCATAGAAAATGGATGGATGGAGATTAGGATTTGCACAAAGGGCCAAAAAAGGATCTATATATCATTGAAATGCTAATGCAACACAGAGATGTCTTAACTGGCTTGTAATTTCAAAACAATTATTCCCATCGGGATCAATTCTAAATGGAGGAAGCTCTTCCAGTATCAGATCAGCATCATAAAAGCCTTACAAATGGTACACATGTTTTAATAAAAGGAAATTGAAAAATAAGTACTATGAGGCACTGCATGAATGGATTAATATTTAGCTCACTTTGCAGCACACATTCCAGTCTTTTGTTGTTGTTGACCTCAGTTAGCCATATTGCGCTTTAGAGCAATAGTTTTCCCATGTTAAGGAGGTTAATCAAATACGCAAAGGTGATGAAAACAACGTTGAAGGCAATGTTGCATACAATGGTTACATTAGCGGATATATGTCACATTGAAACATAAAATGAGATGATAAATATAATACAAAACATGTAGAAGAAGTTGCAGAGGGATTTTCAGTTGTGGGATTATTGCTCACTGCGACACCACTTCCCTTCCTTCTCTCCTTCCAGGACAGTGTTTCATGGATGCCTTACCTCAGTTACGCCTGCATACTGGCTGTGATTGCTTCCTTCTGCTCTGGGCCAGGTAATACTTTTGTGTTTTTATCCTGCGTCTCCTTACTTTCAAAAGTGGCTTCTTTTGTTATTTATGGCACAATTAGCATCAATTGCCTCCCAGTCTGGATAGGTCCTTTTTAACAAAAGGACCAAAGGAACGAGCATTGTTTTCAGCGCTCCGGGTCATCTGGTTCCCCGCACAAATTGGGGTTCTAAGCAGAATTTTATTTGGAGCCCTTGGCGGTGATGTGCGATGTGCATGCAAAATGGTGCCTCCCATGGACAATATAGGGCCCTATGTCTGTCCTCAACCCACACATCCTGTACATTCACACCCCCGCAGACTGCACAGCGAATGGCAGCCCCACTTGGCAGGATTTGCTGCCAATCTTAATGCCAATAGGTGTGCTTACTTCCAACACAGTTCAGCTCACACACTTCCTCCTACTCGCTGTTTGTCCCACAACACTTCCTCCCTCTCCACCATTTAGAACATCAACCTCACACCACCAGCAGGTCATTACTGACACCTAGTGACCAGTCTAGAGTACAACATATCAATGCATCTTTTGATGCGCCTTCTGAATGTCATACATTGTGTTTTACTTCATTTGTTTAGTTAAAGCCAGAAATATGTAAAATTTTCTTAAACGTGCATTTTTTAAAACTAATAATAGGCTGTATTCAACCACTGATTTATTAATGAATATATTTTGAAAAACTGAGCATGAAGCTGCAAAATTGTATAGGTATAACCATGCTACTGCACCATCCTATTGGCATTCATCATTAAATTTAAGATTGAAAGTTTACATATTTTGTATGCCGCCGATCCTCGGATAAGTAGTAGAAGCTAGATGGATGGATTTTGTAACTTTATTTTGTACTTCTCTGCAGCTGTAGTGTAACAGATTATTTCTAGAGCCATTATTCCAAAATTAACTGAATTGTGTTCTAACTTAAAAAAAAAAAACCAAAACATTCTAACATCTAACATGAGCTGCTCCATGGTTCTACTCTACTTAGCTGGGATTTCGAAACAAATGTTGCATTATTCATCATCTGGTTTTTCCAATAAGCTACTTTTTGTTTATTGTTGGCAGTAATGAGAAGCCTGGACAGATGTGTGTCCAGATGTGTTTCCATGCTGTGTATCCAGTTCTGGTTTTACAGTCATCATATTTTTTTTCTAGTCACCTTTTGTGATAGCATCAAAATAAAAGACAAAGAAAAGTCAAACACATTTATGGAGTTGATCTCTTTGGATTCTTGGATCCATAGATGGAAGGTTAACGCCCGTGAGCACAGATTGGAACCATCACAGTAGCCAAGCTTTAGTGGAAGTTAAGTGGGGACAAGCTGATTCAAGATGTCCAGTGTGAACATGGCTGTCTTATGCCGACGACTTGTGCAAGCATCATTTTCCTCTGAATTTTGGTGTACTTCCAAATTGTATTACCTTAGTGGTATGCAACCTTGAAGGTTCAGCAAGAAGAAAAGATTTTAAACCTGACTATAAAACAGTGGCTATTGCTCTAAGGCGGCAAGGACAGCTCAGCTTCCCTTAAAATGTCCAAAGTGGTGAAATACTTTTGACATTGACATGATTGACAGTGAAAGGAGCGAATCAGCGATGTTGAAGTACAAACATCCACCCGGAACAACTTTCTCAGTTTTTAATTCCGATCCAATACCGATCCGGAGACTTTACTGATGCCCGGCGAATTTGTCTTTGTTAAAAACGACATTTATGGTGTAGGCCAGAAAAAAAAGAGCTTTGCCTCCTTGAATGACCAGCAGCCACCATATTTTATGATTATCCTCTTGATAGTTAGTTCTGCATGGTTTGTCTGTTTACAGTATACCCTGCACCGTGGTGAAGAATGTTCCTTTGGTGATTGAGGGTCAGGTTTGAGGAAGGCAGCTAATTGGGTCCTCTCACAGCTGGAGGCTTTAACTTTGACTCACTCTTAGGTCCTCGGAGCCAGTCATTTGTTCAGTTGACACTGGTGACATTTGATAAAAATGGTTTAGGTGTCACATTTTGTCATTTTAGGCCATTCTGACTGCAATAAGAGTTTCCTGGCTGTGGTCTATACACAGGAGTCGTGTTATTTTAAAAGGTGATACTATTTATTTTGACAGACATATCCTTTGTTTTCAAAGATATACTGTACATCTTTGTGGTCCTTCCTGTTGATCGGAGACAATCTTGTCATTACATGGAAATCAATTCCTTTTAACTTCTGCACCTTGCCAAACAGCGCCGTTTTTCTTGCGTCTAATGTACAGTATTTGGAAACAAGCACGCCTACATAAAAACGAAGAGTATATACAGTATATTGGTATTTATACAGTATGTATATATAGAGAGAGCGAGAGAGAGAATAAACCTGTAAATGTAACACATATGTACATACAGTACTACGGGCTGTGAGGATGAAAGAAACAGCCCACAGGGGCTTGTCTGTTCACTCCCCATGCTTGTAAGCAAGTATAAAGAAGATCCAATTTGAGCAGACTTAGACTTGATGATCAGCTTCTGTATATTACAATTTTTTGCTGAATTTTTAGTATTTTTCTTTCCTTATTCCAATTAACTTTAGGATTGGGCTTTTTTGCCATATGCAATGCTGCAGTATTGTATTTCTATGATTTATGATTGTCATTGCCAAGTTGTGATGTTTCCCCATTTATCCAGTATATTCATTATATCCATCCATCCATCCATTTTCCTCCGCTCATCCGGGTCCGGGTCGCGGGGGCAGCAGCTTCAGTAGGGAAGTCCAGACTTCCCGGTCCCCAGCGACCTCTTCCAGCTCCATCGGGAGGACACCAAGGCGTTCCCAGGCCAGCTGTGAGACATAGTCCCTCCAGCGTGTCCTAGGTCTTCCCGGGGGCCTTCTTCCGACTGGGCATGCCCGAAACACCTCACCAGGGAGGCGCCCGGGAGGCATCCGGACTAGATGCCCGAGCCACCTCAACTGGCTCCTTTCGATGTGAAGGAGCAGCGGCTCTACTCTGAGCTCCTCCCGGATGGCCGAGCTCCTCACCCTATCTCTTAGGGTGAGTCCAGCCACCCTACGGAGGAAACTAATTTCCGCCGCTTGTATCCGCGATCTCATTCTTTCGGGCATGACCCATAACTCATGACCATAGGTGAGGGTGGGAACGTAGATCGATCGGTAAACAGAGAGCTTTGCTTTCCAGATCAGCTCTCTCTTCACCACGACGGTCTGGTACAGCGACCGCATTACTGCGGACGCTGCACCGATCCGTCTGTCGACCTCACGCTCCAACCTTCCCTCACTCGTGAACAAGACCCCGAGATACTTGAACTCCTCCACCTGAGGCATTCATTATATAGTATATGATGTTATTTTATATATTTTATATATTATTATATAGTATAGTATAGTCATTATAAGTGTCATCAACATGTGTCCAAATGTATGCAAATTTATTGTAATTCCTTTCTGAGCTCTCGGGTGACCGAGACCTCTACCACGGTCAAAAATCTATCCATTTTCTTTTATATGCAAACTGGTGGTGGGACAATATAGTATGTCAGTACTGTAATACGGTATATTGCATCATTATTGCTCATGGTATTGAATAAGTACACAAACTTCAGATATCAATATAGACCCATAACTTTGTTCCATACTGGAGCAACCGCAGGGAGGAGGTAAGGAGGGAACCGATAAGATAAAGAATGGAATAGATACTCTACAAAACTACCCTCCAATTTGTCTGTAGGGAAAAAAAACATTATTTTAGTGTAAAGCTGGTTTGTCTCTCTTTTTTCTTTTACTGTCTCAAGTTCAATACCGTTCAACTGATGCTCATGAGGGTATAGTAGCACCGTGTGTTCCCAACACTGCTTTTATGCAGACCGAAGAGGTAGCAAGTTCTCCCGAACTTGGAAGTGTAGGAATTAGTAGCACCAACTGCCAAGGCTTGAGCCACCTCCATTTCTGCAGAACAGCTTTAAATTGTTGACCTATTTTGCCGTCCCTGAAACAGGCCTTTTTGTATAATCTTGAAATATATTTTAGTAAAAAGAAATGTATTTTTAGTAAATATATTTTCAGTTTTGTGTTTAACCTTACCTTTTTGAACCTCTGCCTCGTCACCACTTACCCGTACAGCATTTCACGCTATTCGTTGGACTTGAAACGACTTGAATTTCAAGAAATAACTGGGAAAATGTGGGTGTTCTAAAAATTTTGACAGGTAGCGTCCACATACAGCGTATGGAATATATTGCAATAATTGTAATAGTAAAAGAATGCTCATCTGCTATTGCATAGTTCTCTACTCCTGAAAGATATCTGAGCGTGGCATCATCATTCTTAACGTGAGTCTCGTTCACTGAGCACAGAAACTAGTTTCTGCAGTTCTGTTGTGGCTGAATGTAGCGTGAAGCGTTTTGATTTAAATTGTTGTCCTTTCGCCGACTTTTGCAGCAGGGTTCCTTTAATATTTGCGTAGCGATGGAGCAATCTGATTTGGGTCGTGTGCAGGGAAGATGATGTGGGGCTGTGTGAATTGAGGTTTTTGCCGTGCTCTGTTGACAGTGCGAGTAAAGTGACACCACGTCTCTGTTCTCATTTCACATAAATTGTGCCTTGATAAGAGATACTGCAATTTGACCCCCCTCAAAAAAATGGACGGATTTTTTGTTGTGTACCCTGAGGCAGACGAGATACCCGGTGTTTATAAGGAATGACTCGGTTTTTCTCTTCTTTGCCAAAGGCTGCTGCTGCTTTTTAAACAGTGATTTTGTTTGGTTTTAAGCCTGCCAGACCTTTTGTATAACATTATGTCAACATTATGTCTTTAGACGGTAGAAGCTTTTTTGGTAAACACACCAGAGCAGACAAACTTTGGAAGACCCTCAAAAAAAAAAGCCTACGACAATGCCGCGTAACAAATCCGCAGCTTAAATCCATTTACTATCCCTTCTCGCTCCTCCCCCATCATCTCTCTCTCGCTCTCTCCCTCTCATAAGCGACTACGGAGCGAGACATGTGCAACTCCGTTTCCTACTTCTTCACATTCTCGCCTTCTGTTGATGAAGAGTGTGAGCCAGAACAAACAAAGGGGGTGCAGCGTAAACAAAGGCGACTGCTGCCGCCTTGCTTCTGCTGTTGTTGTTTTTGGATACAGCAAGAAGAAGCAAAGTGACGCACGTTGCTTCATGACACTCTGCGGGCGTCACTGTTTTGGTCAGGTTATGCCGATTGATTACAATTACCATGTATACAGGAATAACGTAATAACCCGTTAACATGCAAACCGGGGTATTCCAGAAACCGGAGTATTGACCTTAATCTAAATTTTGACTGCATGTAAACGTAATCATGAGATCACGCCTGAGTAAGGATGGGAATCAATAAAATGGTTCTTCTTGAGAGCCAGTTTCCAGTCTTGCATTTCCTTGAAATAATTTGCCAGTTTAGCAAACGTTTACCTTATTGATTCCATCCATCCATCCATTTTCTATACCGCTTATCCTGATTAGGGTCGCGGGACCCTATCCCAGATAGCCTATCCCAGCTGACTTTGGGCGGGAGGCGGGGTACACCCTGGACTGGTCGCCAGTCAATCGCAGGGTTTTGTAATGTGGGAGGAAACCGGAGTACCCGGAGAAAAGCCACACACGCACGGGGAGAACATGAAAGTCCACACAGAGATTCGAACCCTGATCTCCTGACTGTAGGCTCAACGTGCTACCCAGTCAGCCACTGTGATTCCACTGGATTACAGGATTACATCATCGTCGACTGGCAACGTCATTCACCAGAATCATGGCGCGCAAGAGGCCCAAATTCTCTAAAGTTTGGTTACATTTCACAAAGTTGTTATAGAAAACAAAGCCATAGTAAACAACACCTGTGTGTTAGGATACTGTCACACAGAACCGACCTGACCTTTGCCCAGCCCACTGGTACCCTTTTCACACAGAGTTGATTTGAACAAAGCTAGCAAGTTTACCAGCTCCATTGTGTCACTTTTGTTCTTCCACTGGTCATTTTCTTTGGAAATCTAAGAAAACAAAATGAAAATCATTTGCATCCCAATGTTCTTCCCAAAATCTGCTCAGACCACATGCGTGTCGCTTGCAATTTTGCACTATTTTTGCGAGGAGGAGCATGCACGTCCGCAGCCAAGGCCCTTTAAGAGCGTCTGTGGTTCAATGGTAGTACAATTCCAATTTTTTCCAAATGCAACTCAGGTCTTGTTCGTATGTATCCGACATGTCGTCAAAGGTTGTGGTTTACTGTGGGAGACTTGGATAGAAGCTACTCGCTTATGTAGGCAAAAGTTGTTATTTAATATGAGTTTCAAAAAGTGTCAGTGAAGGGGCTCACAATAACGTCCCACCATTCCTGCTACCCACACGCAGATGCTGCAGCAAGTGAACTGCCATTGCCCAAATTCTTGCCTTCTGTCTTCTTTTTCACCTACGCAAAATAATTTTGTTGAGAAAAGATTTACTCCCGTTGCTCAAAATTCTTGAACTTTGTAGACAGGTGGGTGTTTTGAGCAAACAAAAGGAAAATGGAGGGAATTGTTTTTGAGTAAAAAGTAAAAATGAGCCAGTGGTTGGACCCCAAAGCCGAAAGAACAAAACACCAGATGTGGATACAAAGTTTCATACAAAAAAAAAAAAGTAAAACCTCCAGAAATCACAATACAAAACTAAAACAGTAGAAGAAGAACTGAAAACGCTGCTGGAGAAGCCAAGCAGCAAAGTCAAACTACATCTGCTGCTGGAGTAAGGCAAGAAGAAAGACGTGCTCAAAGAATGCTAGGGGAGCAAGTAAGACTACCTCTTGTTTATCACAGTTAATTGGTTCCAGCGATAAGTGAATTTTTGCAAAGAAGATTACTTCTTTATACATGGAATGTTTTCATATCAAAAACCGTCTGACGATTTTCTAAATACGGTTTTTAACATTATATTATTAGAGCCCTCTAGACATGAAATCCCACCTTTACATTTGTATTACACAATATAGTATAAACAATATAAACCATTTATTGTTGTGCCTGTTGTGAGATCATTTCAACCTGCAATTAAAGCCACAATTTTATTATGCTTGCTTAGCTCTTTGTATTTGTGTTTTTAGTTCATTTAGCCATTTTTATGCTTGACAGTCTTTGAGTTTAGGCAAAAAAACCCCAAAAAACGTACGTGCTTCAATTGACCAAAAGTGACTAATGATGGACCGTATTCAATCAGGAAACCGCAAGAGTTATTCATTAGAAAAAACGTGAAGCGGTGAAATTCAAACCGCAGTGTGGCCAGGGATCACTGTACTCAGTGCCTTCAGATGAAGAGATTACTGTATATATTTATATATTTGCAGGAGAATGACGATAATTACAGTTAGAGTTTGACGGCCACACATCATCATCACGATCATCCACTATGACTTACGTCCCCCTTTTTTAAAGCTGTTCTTTGTGCAACTTCCCACGATCCCACAGGATGCCGTATCGCGGTGTTATCACCCTCTAATAGAGGCTACGTATCATCCACCGCCTCGTCTGTGAATATCTTGTTTTCTGATCCCGGTATTAGGAGAATTATTCTGGAGCTCCCGGGCGAGAGACTTACAGGCATTCAATAAACATGGCTGAAACGGTAATCACTATGAAATTTTTGCATCAGTGGTTGTTTTCAAAGCGATAACGAGATAGCAAAAATCAGGCATAGCAGGTTCATCCCAGATGTCATGGATGGGTGCTTAATTGACAGGTGGCAGTGACGTAGAATGAACCTGCAAGACACCAAAATAAGAGCTCTTTCCAGCCACATATTGTGCAAGGGCTACAAGATTTGAATACAACGCATTTGCATCTCAGGTAGATGTGTGCATTGTTAAGCAAAATAGATATGTAAACACTAATGAAGTTTAAATGTATGAGATAATTCATCAAACTTCAACATTTACACATTCGTGGTGGCATGCTTTCCACAAGCTTCTGTGTAACCCGCCGGGTTCTGCCAGCCCCAACTCCACCTTTGGCTCGAACCAAGGTCCTTCAGAGTGAGAGTCAAAAGCACTGGCCGTCAAGCTAAAAGCACAGACTGTCAACTCGACGTCAGGTGCAACAATGCATCACTTATGGCGGTTGGGTCTGGAACCAACTAACTGCAATAAGCGAGAGAAGACGGCAAAGTGGGATTCAATATTAATAAATGAAATATTTTTGTATTTAGGCCACAGAAAACCTTTTTTGTCTTTGTAAATGTTTTTTTTTTTTTACCATTGTTAGAGCCCTGTTGACATAAAATAACAGCCCTATAGTCACCTTTACACTGCTATCATTCTTTGTTTACACCACATTGCCACACTGCAGCGACACGAGACTGCCACAGCTTGAAGCATAGCCTGCTAGCAAGCTAGCCTCCAATTTATTTAATCATAGGACAAACTAAAATGCCAAAAATGTACCACTTCCACATGGAACGGGATAACTTTTATTTACTCTATCATGTCGGACACGCCATAGTTGATGTCATGTCTCATTAATGTTTTGTGTCATCACGGAGGCCCAGTGACCAGAATACATATCAATATGTTTTTTTTTTACCAATAATGTGCCATAGTCAACCATAAAACAGAAATCATTTATTAATGAAGACACTTTTGAAAAACAGTGATAGAGTGAGAGAGCAACGTTTCAAATGCAAAGCGAGGGCGTAAACCTCACTCTCCACGGTCACACCATCAGTGTCATCCGCCTGGTTCAGCCAGCCCATGCGCTCTGTCATGGGCTAGAACCAAGATCCTGCGTGAATTTTAAGATTCAGGGAGTGAGGTGACCAACGTACACTCACACAGTGTCCAGAGTTGAAATAATTTTTCCCCAAAATTTGGGCCACTGCTCGAAGTCTCCCCACTCTCCCCACTCCCCACAAGTGTCCCCACTATGCTTTAACTTTTGAATAATGCGTTAGACACCCACTTTTATTAGTTTCTTCATTCTCCTTAGATGTTTTGTCATGCTCAATGCATGCCAATAATTTTCCCCCCTTCCAAAACGGATTACCATCCTACCCACGACCGCGGGATGTGTCTTTCGCCATGGTTGTTTAACAAATGAGAAGCTCCTCATTGCATCAGATGCCAGCTGAAACATAAACATCCATGCAGTATTTATCCAACGGGATACTACAAGCATTCTAAATCCACGAGGCTCTCCAAAGAAATTAAGTTGTTTGCAATGTACTCTCATAGCCTACAAAAACAATCATTTACATTAAATAGAAATTGCATCTCCTCGTACTTATGAGCTGATGACCGTAAGCTAAGAATGAATATGGAACATGGAATATGGATATGCTTGAGAGTTGTGACCTTCAACGATATGCAGCATTTAAATATAAAACGTCGGATTGTATACGAACCACCTTGACGGCCGTGACATCTGCTACATTTTAGAACCACGGGCAAAAGTGAGAGGCGTCTGTGTAGTGAATTCAAGCCAAGGTGAAACCTAATGATGTGTGATGGCCATTATTGCAACAAGGTGTAATTAGAAGAACTAAATGAAGGGAGGAAGTGAAAGACGGAAGTCGAGAGTTGAATAATTGGTTCAAGTGAGTCTTGTTTTGCTCATCTTTATAAACAGTAGAGATGCTGGTTTCTACATTTATTATTCCCGCATTGTAGTTCTGCTCTTTTCACTGTGATTTTTTTCCAAACTCCAATTTCCCATAACATCATACATCTGCTGAGCTTCACGATAAATCCCACCATGCCCTGGTATGATAGAATTTTAAACAACATTACCAGAGAGGCAGAGCTGTGATTGTTGTCATTCCCACATTTATTCCTGCAGACACCCCTCCTGTGCCAACAAGCTTTGCCCAAGGAGTTGGCACGGCATTTAATATTACCTGTGTGTCAATCAATCAACCTGTCTTTTACAGACAAGGATTCTACTTTACATTAGCTGTGGAAGCACACGAAGAAGCTCTCTTTTTTGCATTCACCCCATGATCTACATCAAGGATGGGGAAAAGATGATCTATGTTAGTATTTGGTAGATACTTACCTACGACCGACACCAACAACACTTTACGAGGAGCGGGGGATACTAACATTTTTTTTTTTACAATATTTAATACAGTAAGTAATGCAACCAAATAATACAACTATTCCCTTAATCATTTTAATCCCGGTGGAGCCTCACACATTTGTAATTCAGCATTCAGAGCCCTGCATATTTGGGAAATTCTGGTAAAAAAAACATTTTGACAAATTGAACCCAGGCTGTCTGACTTTAAAGGCAGCAGCTGTACCATTACACCTATGAAGGTCAGTTTCAGTATATTCCATATCCATAAAGTGTATCTTTACGATCAGTGTATTTACCTACATCGCTTAACCAACAGTTACCGATATAAAAAAAACCACACTGCTAAAGGCTCTCTAGTTTCCTCTGGCCGCCCTGTCTTGCGCAAGTTCAACACATCGTGTGTGTATGTTTTCAATTATTTGAGGTGGTGCGTCTATTGCTGTGTTTGTCAAAGATGACATTGTCATTCTTCCCACGTCAAGCCGCCAGACTAAGAAAAGTGGGATAAAGTTTGCATACAAGAGTGTATGGAAGTTTAAGCTATAGCCTGACTGCGTTACAGTCTATGGGTGTCGTCATATTTCTGTAAACTACTGACTGTTCTTGAAGTTGTATTTTGTAATGTTAATCACCATTACATTCTGTCAAGCTCTTATTTTAGGTAATTAAGAGCATAAGCGATGCATTGCAGGCATCTATTGAAAATGTTTGCAGTATTTTTATTGTATCTACAGCTCCTCTGGGATTTGTATTTGGACACACAGTTCAGAACACGTATTGCGAGAGACTATCTGCGCTATTTAGAGCCATTTCTAGTGAAGGCAATTCTGTGGTGGCACATAATTCCAGAGTGACTTCAGGCTCTATGTGGCCTCCACACACTCTACTCTCAAGTGTTGTTTGTACAGCAACGTGTTACTTGCTGTCTGCACATCCAAGGCTGCTTTTTTAATTCAAAAGTCCAGCTGCCTATACCTGGGTCAACCAATACCCAACCTCTACACTTGCTGTGGGATGTGTATCCAGATTTAGGTGAATGCAACTCAGTCAGTCTTAGGAAAGAACTGTACATTTATTGCAACACGCATCAGCACAAGTTTTATTTGTGTCTTAAATGGCGTTTTCCCTTTGATTCTGTCTATTATATTGGGTAATATGACTGTACAGGTGACTACAGGGGTGTTATTTCATGCCCAGGGGGCTCTAATATGAGCTAAAACTCATATTAAGAAGGTCATGAACAGGTTTTCTACAAAAATAATTTTTATGTATAAATAACGAATTCTACTTTGCGGAAATTCACTTACCACAGTCAGGTCTGGAACTAATTAACCGCAATAAAAGAGCATTGTTGCATTAACTACTGAACACAAAAGGTTTCCAAATGTGTCTTGTTTTTAATATTTTTCATCGATGCAATTTTCTAATTGTTTTAGCGTGTGGAACCTCTAAGTCCATCACATACTGTATTTCTCTCACATGAAGACCTTCCAATGATTTTCCCCCCCATTAGATGACTCTACTGTATTCCCTACTACACAGTTATTTTGAAGATCCACCTAAACTCTGGCATACAGAATGGTTATTCTACTAGTGTAACATGATTAACCTATTTCTTTTTTTAACAGTATATTTATTGACTGATTAAGATAATGCTAATAGTATTAGGGCACATTTATTGGCAAGGAAGATTACTGACCATGCATCTTTATAGATCAGGAAGAAGGTGATATCAAGGCAATACAAACAACTGTTTTACATGAATATACTTGGCTAGGGGGGACGTATATAGTGTAAATTTATCTCTCACACTTCAAATCGTGTTGTTTCCCTCTGGACCTCTATAAGCTTGTACTGTATTCAACTTAATTGGTGTGTGGTACTTGAAGGCACTGCAGCATTTGGTAGCTACAACTGCAGTGAAACGCTATAAAGACTAATTTCACTTTGGGGGGTTGCGGTGACACCCGGCGTAGTGAGACCCCATGCTGACTTTGGAGGACATTCATTAGAAGAGCTTTCTAAAAGAAAAACTGAAGCATTCTGGCAGTCTTTTGACCTTATTTTCCAAATCCCATGTGAGTATCCACAGTTAACACAATCGCCTCTCTAGGCAAGATATCTCCTTGATACCTCAAGAACTCTAGACAAGATAGACAGTAAGGTATTACTTTCCATACTGCTCCCACTGAACCTCAACCACAAATGGTCTCATGAGAGGTGTTTGTGCAAAGGCAAGATGTATTGTGTCAGTTGCCAGGCGGTTACTTATCAGGATTACAGAAAAACTACACAGTAAAGAAAATCCACATACAAATTCTTTGGTGTTTGGGGAGCACACTAATGAATTTTGCTTAGGATCTGGATAAAGCTGATCCGCACCACCACTCACATTAGTGCTACAGTTTACGATAGCATAAAATCTACTGATTCTACAGGATAGACCTAGGTTTCAAATCTACTGATACCTTACCACAGATAGTGCCACTGGGAGTGTAGTGGTACATGCTGCTGCCTTTCTTGCAGTCGATTCAATTCCAGGACAGTGCCCCAACACCCAACCAGTGGAGCTCTATTTAAAGGCATCTACAGTGAGGGAAAAAACTATTTGAATCCCAGCTGATTTTGAAAGTTTGCCCACTAACAAAGAAATGAACAGTCTATAATTTCAATGGTAATACAACTTTTATATGTAATATTTGAACACTGGAGACAACAATGACAAAAAAAATTCCAGAAAAATGCGTTTCAAAAAGAGTTATAAATTAATTTGCATTTTCATGAAGGAAATAAGTATTGGATCCATCAGCAAAATCTCTAGCTCCCAGGTGGATCTTATACAGAAGCAATTAATCAATCAATCCAGATGCCAAACTCTGCACCATGGCCAAGACCAAAGAGCTTTCCAAGGATGTCAGGGACAAGATTTTGGACCTACACAAGGCTGGAATGGGCTACAAGACCATCGCCAAGCAGCTGGGTGAGAAGGTGACAACAGTTGGTGCAATTATTCGCAAATGGAAGAAAAATAAATTAACTACCAATCTCCCTCGGTTTGGAGCTCCATGCAAGATCTCACCTCGTGGAGTTTCAATGATAATGAGAAGGGTGAGGAATCAGCCCAGAACCACTTGGGAGGAACTTGTCAATGATCTTAAGGCAGCTGGGGCCATAGTCACCACAAAAACAGTTGGTAACACACTACGCTGTGAAGGACTGAAATCCTGTTGTGCCCGCAAGGTCCCCCTGCTCAAAAAAGTCCATCTACAGGCCCGTTTGAAGTTTGCCACTGAACATCTGACTGATTCAGAGGAAGACTGGTTGAGGTCAGATGCGACCAAAATTTAGCTCTTTGGCATCAACTCAACTCGCCGTATTTGGAGGAGGAGGAATGCTGCCTACGACTCCAAAAACACCATCCCCACCGTCAAATATGGGGGTGGAAACATTATGCTTTGGGGGTGTTTTTCTGACAAGGGGACAGGACAATTCACCACATGATCTACATCAAGGATGGGGAAAAGATGATCTATGTTAGTATTTGGTAGATACTTACCTACGACCGACACCAACACCACTGTTTACGAGGAGCGGGTGATACTAACATTTTTTTGCACATTTTGTTCATCTTTTTTTACAATATTTAATACAGTAAGTAATGCAACCAAATAATACAACTATTCCCTTAATCATTTTAATTACGGTGGAGCCTCACACATTTGTAATTCAGCATTCAGAGCCCTGCATATTTGGGAAATTCTGGTTAAAAAAAAAAAAAAAAAATAATTATCTGTGTTATCCATCCATCTTTCCATTCATCCATCCATACATCCATCCATCAATCAATCCATTTTCTATGCCACTTTTCCTCATTAGGGTCGCAGGAGTATGCCGGAACCTATGCCAGCTGACTTTGGGTGAGATGCTGGACTGGTCGGCAATCAATCGAAGGAGTCCATGTTATGTCATATTATATTATTATATAGTATATGTTAATATAATATTATTATTCATTTCTACCACATATCCAAGGCCGGGTTGCGGTGGCGGCAGCCTAAGCAGGGAAACCCACACTTCCCTGAAGAAAGAAATTACACGTTAAGACACGTATAGCTCGGAAAATGCACTCACAGCTATGAATAACTTAAAAATAATGGGCATGTGTAGGTCTCCTTATTTGAATAGTGGTATGTTGTGTCATCACATGCAATCAAATTAGTGACAGCGGGTCGGGGGGTGCTTAGGCCGAACTTCTGTGATTTGCAGCTTACTGGCTGTCAGGTGGTGAAGTTCCGGTTAGATATAGTTGGACTCACCTCGACACACAGCAAGGCCTCTGGAACCAGTCCTCTTCCACTCCAGCAATGAGAGGTGACGGGCAGGGTTGTCAATTTTGGTTGCCCCCTGGCTCCAAGCCTGTATGTTGGAGTTTTTGATGACACCGAATGCTAAGTTGAGTAATGACCTGCGGCAATTTTGCAGTTTTCGGTTGACAAGCTTGTTGAGAGTTCCCTTGTAGCTTGTAAGAATGAGATGAGAAATTTAATATTGTTGTAGTTAAAGCAAAGAAAACCTGTTTATGACTTTCTAGATACAATTTTTAGGGAAAATCACAACGTTAGACCCATTTCCCAATTCCCATCTATGCTTGAGACTTGATGCCCATCCCTGCTCAGCAGCAGCCGTGGGCACCCCAGTGTAATCAGAATGGTATGATCTTAGTCACATGACATGCGACATGACATTTTTATCCGATTCAAAAAGGTTGCTCGTCAACTCACAGTCCGAATTGTCCATTGTTTTAAGTCACTGGTACTGTTTAAACACTGGTACTGTTTAAACACTGCAAGTCAGAGACAGAAAGCTAAATTTTTCCTCACAAATACAAACATGAGCATGCACAGTATGTAGCTCAGTTAATAAGTGATGTGTTTCTTCCCTTGGCTAGGAGGAATCCCTTTTATCCTGACCGGTGAGCTGTTTGAGCAAGCCTACAGGCCTGCTGCCTTTATGATCTCAGGCACTGTGAACTGGCTGTCCAACTTTGCAGTGGGTCTCTTGTTTCCATTCATACAGGTGAGTTGCTACACTGTACAGCACTGGACTTCTTGGTGGAAAAACGCCATGAAACAAACTCACGCACTACAGCCGACGTAACGGAAGGTTTTTCTAATACCACGTTAAATGCAGCAGTACATCAACTCACCACAGAATTAGGACCACCAGCACAATCCAGTGACTATTGACACATTATACTTATCCCAAATTCTGCCGCTGTGAATAAATTTAGATTAATCACGATTAATGCCCATGCTTTACTACTTGTGTTTTATTATTTTTGGTGTTATTGTGCTTCGTGATGGTGCTTTTATTGAGGTGCACATTTTGAAAGCCCGTATCTTCTACGTTTTTTTTGCAAGTTCACTTGACAGTTTGTTAGAGGTAGACTTACTGAAACTCAGACATTTCACACGGGTAATTTGTAGCAAGCGGGCGTTGTCCTCTCTTACATCTTTGTCCGTTGCAAAACCGCTCGCAGTATGATACAGCGCAGGTGCACCCCACGATAAAATAAGCACAAAACTGAAAAATATTGTTCAATTAATACCTCTGACTCTGTTACTCAAACCTGATTATTATTACATTTGTGTCACGTTTACTTCCCTGAATTTCTTAGGTCAGCATCGATAAAACTAAAGCAGTGCAGGTCATCAATTTGACAATAAATGTTTCTTTTTGCTAAAAAGCCTTTATTTTGCTCTGGCATATCAATGTGTGTGCTGTTAAACTGTTGGGATCTGTTAAATGCTGGAATTAAAACAGACATGTTTTTTTATGGGCCCCAGGGCTGGAAAGCTACTTATTCTAATGCCATTGTGGTAAATGCAAATGTACAATAATAAACATGTATTCATTTATTTTAAATACGTGTTTGGAAAACAAAAAAGGAAAAAAACAAAAACAATGAATGCAGGGGCTGCTTGTAGTACAGTCATTCCTCTTTTGTCCGGATTCTATTTGTAAACGTGACATATACATAATGCGGAATTGCATGCAGACACTTTTCCAGGACCAAAAAGTTACTTGTATGGTAATGTAAAAAGTACATATGTAGTGTGCAAAAACTTGAATTTGAAGGACAATTTACTTGGAATTCAAATGAATTATTTTGAAGAAATATGTAAGTTTCACACTTGAATGCCATCTTGGTTGTTTTATTTCAAGTTCATTATGGTGTTCTATAAATGCAAAATCATAACAACGCTGTAGTCAAAAAAATGTAAGTTCATTTTCTTAACCAACACACATTTGTTCAAAAAACACCATCATAGTTTTATATTGTTGTCGGTTACAGTCGTAGATGTCATAGCAGTCCTTGCGTGAGTACTCAGCCCCCAAATACTACAATATTTGCTGGAAGAATAAGCACTCTGGGGTGTTAATCAACTGAAAGACAACACTATTATTTATTATAGCACACTATTATAACAAGGAAAAAAATGTAAATAAATGAATTAGAAAGGTTGCCAAAAAAGATGCCAACCCAACACTGCCATCTAGTAATCACAACGAGCTACATCATTGGAAAACAAGAAGACATTTCTAAGATGAAAAAAGACAGTTGTTGCTCCAGTGTATTTATTTTTTAAATGGATAAGTGTTAGTATGTCAAAGTTGTGCAAATTTGAGCGTTGATAAATGAAAATAGTAGTAGGGTATAAATAGTGTAATAATCAGTGTTAACTTGTGCATTCGTACACTGCATGCTGCCATGCCTGCAGTACTCCCTCACTTTATTGGTTGCAACAGTGTTGCTTTTAGCAGTCAGAATCTTTGGGAACTCCCCATAATGGTCTATAATAATTACTTGCTCATCTTGCGTCAAATACACTGGCTGATCAGCGGAAGTAGAACATCCCGAAGTAGTGAACGCGCACTGAGCACAAAGCCAAAAACCAGACTTGACAAAGTAAGTTGATAAACAGTAATTGCGGATTTTTGCCTTGCCTTGTCAGAGGTTACAGTTAAAACATTAACTAAAAACAATTTATAACCACAAAATGTCATCACACACACACACAATATATCTAGTATATATATAAGTATTTTCATCCTAAAGGTGTTCTGTCGGTTTGAGGTCAGGACTCTGTGCAGGCCAGGGAAATTCATCCACACTAGACTCTGTAATCCATGTTCTTATGAACCTTGCTTTGTGCACTGGTGTAGTCATGTTGGAAGAAGAAGAGGCCAGTTCCAAATGGTTCCCACAAAGTTGAGAGCATTGAATTGTCCAAAATGTCTGACGACGACGCTTTGCCCACCACTTGGTGATATACGGCTTAGATGCAGCTGCTCTGCCATGGAAACCCATTTCATTAAGATCTCTGCATGCTGTTCTTGAGCTAATCTGAAGGCCACATGAAGTTTGGAGGTCATGTTGGGATTGACTCTGCAGAAAGTTGGCGACCTCTTTGCATTTTGCACCTCAGAATTTGCTGACCCCACTCTGTCATTTTACATGATCTACCACTTCCTGGCTGACCTGCTGTTGTTTCCAAACGCCTCCACTTTTTACAATACAGCTGACAGTTGACTGTGGAATCCATACCAGGAGGAAATTTCGACAGGCTTTGTTGCACATGTGGCATCCTACCACAGTTCTATACACGTACAGTATATATATATATATATATTATTAATACAGACCTGATCAAAATCTTAAGACCAGTTGAAAAGTTACTAGAATTTTACCTCTTGCACATTTGGATCTTAATGAGGTTTTAATTATGGCTACCATATGCAAAAGCAAGAAGGGGGAGTGTGACAAAAAGCACTTCGAAAAGGTGGTTTATTGAAAACAACAATTAAACTGAAACAGGATGTTTATGAGCTGATCAAAAGTTTAAGACCATCGCTCAAAAAAATTGTATAAATCTCCAAACCAGAACAAAAAATGTTCTCAGTAGGACTCAGTAATGAGTAGCTCCACCGTTCTTGTAAATCACTTCAAAATTGGTTTGGGCATGCTTGATGCGAGTGTTTCCAGGAATCTAGAGGGAACATTGCTCCAAGTGGTGGAGATGGCTTCACGAAGGGCATTAACAGCCTGGAACTGCTGGCCATTTTTATAAACTTCCCTTGCCATCCATCCCCAAATGTTCTCTGTGGGATTTAAATCAGATGAACATGCAGGATGGTCCAAAAGAGTGAAAGTCCTTCGTTAAGCGAGCATTGTGAACTGCAGCGTTGTCCTGTTGAAAACCCAGCTGCTACCACACAGTTGAGGGCCCTCAGTCACGAGGTATGCCCGCTGCAACATCTGCACGTAACCAGCCGCCGTTTACACTTTGCCAGGAAGCATCAAACATGGAACATTGAAAGGTGGAAAAAAGTTTTATTCTCTGATGAGAAAAAAATGTAACCTTGACAGTCCAGATGGCTTCCAACATTACTGGCCTGACAAGGAGATCCCAGAAAACAAAACTCTCAGCTTCTAAAGACCGATACCAATAAATGCTAACTTTTCAATAGCTATTGTTTTTAAAAGTTAAAAAGGACTCAAACAAAGTTGGATTTGACAAACTTTTGTCTTTACCATGACATCACTACTATTAACATCAAAAATAGCAGCGTCTCGGAAGTACAAACCATAGCTCGGAGTGGTTTGCTGGCCGACCGGCCCACTGTCTTTGGTGATGGTGCAGGGCGCCGTGGTGATGGAAGCGGACCTGGCTTTAGGGCAGCTTCTTCATTGTTGTGGCATTGTTGTGTTTTTTACTGTATATAAATATATAAAACAATGAAAAAACAGAAATCTTAAGCTTCGGTCCAATTAATAATACAAAATATGAAATAGTGCAAAGCCCCTTAAGTTATGACACATCTCTTCTAAGCACAGATATGTAAATAGAAGTATTTGTCACATGGGCACAATGAAAATGCTCTGTTGGCTAGTAAAAGTAAACAATCCCACACTTAAAATGTCATAACAATGGTAATTGTATAAACTTTTCAGACTGAGCATAGTGTTTTCAACACGCAAGGCACAACATTTCAGTTGAAGCCGCAAAGAAGAAAAGTCATCATATTCGCCGCTGCTGGTCTGGCTAGTCAAGTGTTGCACCCTTTTTGACATCAAAGTTGTTCCAAACTTTACCTGTTTTTGTTTGTTGGTTTTACTGCTGCGTCTTCAGCCAAGGCAAGCTATGGTATATGCACGACAATGTTTTTGCATTTTAATTGTATTATTTATTTTCTACTTTTATTTTTTTGCAAGTAATCCTTCAACTTCTTGCAAAAGCTGTTTCTAAGGTAATTGAAATTGGTATGAAAATCAACAGGAGATCTGCTCCTGTCCCGAAGAATTAGAATTTGACATCTATGTCAATAAGATTGGGTCCAATATATTTATACAATGCAGTCTTAAGTGAACATTGAGAGTAAAACTTCTCGCATCGTGGAAAAGCCATTTAATGCGGCAGCATGGTTAATAGACCAAACGTATACGCACATAATGGCATTCAAGAACGTTTCTTTGCATACCAATGAGAGATTTGGAGTTCATCCCCCCTCATTCCGTAATGTGATCAGTGTAATTAAACCTCTATTAACACGAGAATGGATAATAGAAATTTCCCAGCAGCCTTGTTGACGTGTGCGGAAGACACTGAATGACTTTATTAGCCGTCTAAATGGAGCAGAACAAATTTGAACAAAGTGAGCAACACAAGGTAAGAAGACTGCACGTAATTTACAAAGTTTATTGCTCACTTGGCACCGGTGGCAGGAGAACACTAAGCAAAAGAGCACCCAAACACTGACAGATACTGTTTGACGCATTTCTGAAAAGAAGCCAAAATGATCAATCTTGAATATGCCTTTTTTTTTTGCATATTATTTATTACCCAAAGGTAGCTTTTTTAGCCGGGAATCGGACCGCCAAGGCTCCCGCCTTCGTCCGCCACCCAGCTTGCCGTGCAACCGACCCCTTTGGCCCATTCCACGAGTGGTGAGCTCATGGGAAGGGAGACCCAAGTTACCCCTTCGGCCTGTGCCCGACCCGGCCACATGGGTACAGCCCGGCCACCAGGCGCTCGCCATCGTGCCCCCACCTCCATGCTTGGCTCCAGAGGGGGGCCCCGGCGGTTACCCGCGTCTGAGCGAGGGAAAGCGACGTCCATTTTTATTTTTCTTCCTTGGGGTCTGTTGAGCCACTCTTTGTCTGGTCCCTCCCCTAGGAACTGTTTGTCATGGGTGACCCTACCAGGGGCATGAATGCCCCCGACAACTTAGCTCCTAGGATCATTGGGACACGCAAACTCCTCCACCATGATAAGGTGTTGAACTTTGGTCATGGTTGGGCATGGTCATGAGCTTTGGGTAGTGAAAGGACAAGACCAAGCGGCATATACTGTATGTTTGCATGAGCAGAAGGAGAAGAGGCGATAGTTCAACTCCCAGCAGCAAACACACGAGAGAAAAAGAGCCAGGGCCGACAAGAGACAACATCGACAGATAAAATGAGCGAGACCAGCAAACGAAGTAAAATTTGGAACCATTTCAATTTTCTTAACGATACAAAGGCAGAACGATGACTCTGCAAGAAAATCGTTTGATGTCGAGCCGGCTCCACAAACAACCAAAACCGTTCACCCATCAGTGCAATGGGAAGAGAAAACACAGTCAGTCGAGTTGAGTTGTGTTGGTTCACTTTAAATTTGTTTAAAAATATAAGGCTGTAAACTTAAAATATTTTTTAACTTAACTCTTTTTTTATTATTCGCTATTAGTAATGAATGTGTTAATTAATTTGTTAATGAATTTTTACAAAAAACAATCTGAAAAGCTGCTTGAGAGCCAAAAGCGCCGGCTCTTTGTAGTGAGCCGAACCGAAAGAAAAGGACTTCCCATCACTCATTTTAGTGATTGTTTTTCTTTGTCTTTCTGTTTATTTAGACCACTCATACACACATAATAAAGATGTTGTGATGTTTGTGGAGTTAACTTATTCACCCCGCGGTCGTGCAGCGAGAATGTGCGAAGTGTCGTTCCAAGGATGGACAGACTAAAGAAGCGTTTGAGGATTGGCAATACAGCCATCCTTTATATATCCTGGTTAATTGGTTCCGGACCTGACTGCGCTAAGTGAATTTCTGCAAAGTAGGATTCCTTATAAATTGAATATTTTTAAAGTTAGAGCATAGAAAACCAGTTTGCAACCTTCTAAATACATTTTTTTTTACATTATTAGAACCCTGTAGACATGAAATGACCCCTGTAAGCACCTTTATCCCCGTATTATCCAATATGATAGACATAACAACAGAAAATAAGCCAGTTGAGACATAAACAGGACTCAGAGTTGAGTTTTAGTTGGCCGGGGGTTACGGCTGCAACAGTAGCTTGTGTGTATCAGGATTATGATTATTATGTTGTTATTATTGTGCCTGCGGTGAGATAATTCAAAACTGTAATGAAAGCCTGTTATGCCGGCAATCAAGGCTGGTGCTTCTATGTCTCACCCGACATTACAGTAACATTCATGACACCTAGTAACTAGTGAAGAAAAATATGTCAATGTGTTTGAATCCATCTTATATTTGCATTTTAGAACATTAAGCCATTTTTTGCTTGAAAATGATACATTTAAGCAAAAATATGCAACATGTACTGTGATTTTGTAGGCTGTAACAGCATGATTTATTACCCTTTTTTTATTTTTTAAAACCGTGATGGAGTTGAGCAGTGAAGTTCAAACCACAAAGTGGCGAGAGGCGACTGTACATATGTAGAGTTGGAATTGCACTGCTGTTGTTTAGATCAGATTAAAGTTCTACGTGAGCTTCAGACTGGGATGCTGAACTGTGCCCCTGTCTGCCTTCATATCAGAGAGGTGTTGCTCGCCATGATGCACAGGCTTTAATGGCGCCAAAAATGATAACGTAATTAATGAAAGAAATTGGTAGTATCGCCGTTAAGTCGTTATTTCTGACCGCCGTGCTTGTAACACATCCTACACCACAGGATAGTCAGACTGGATAATCTTGAATTGCCACCCAATAACTGGCCTTTTTTGACTTTGGTTTCAAGGGAGCAGTTGGGCTCAAACTCGTCCTGATTATCTTTCTGTCTGTGCCGAGCTTTACTCAAGGCCATTAGTCCAGGAGATAACAGCTCTTCAGATCTGCAGTGACAACATACTTTGTCCAAGTGGTGCTTCCATAACCACTTTAACTGCACATCTGAGAGAGCTTCTTTTGGCCTATCCCAGCTGACTATGAGCGGGAGGCGAGATAACCCTCCCCCCTCGGTGGTCGCCAGCCACAATTCGCCAAAATACAATTATTACATATTGTTGTTTTATAGGACCTTGTCCACCTGCAACTTTTGCTTCATCCAATATCGATGGACTTGTTAACGATACACACATAAAAATCAATTTGTTGTGTCTGAACAATGTCTTGAACGACCCATTTTCCTCAGGTTGTCAAAGAGATTGCGTGCAACAAGTGCTGGTTTCATCCTTAAATAAGGGCCACCCGATTCACTCCACTTTTTTCACAAAATTGATCACTGATTGAATGCCACATTGCTATTTTTTAAACACCCCCCTTTCGACTAATTGCCGAATAGCACAGCCTTAAGAGCGTGCATATCATGAATGCTAGGTCTTGTTTGTTTTCTGAGAATCTACTGCACCTACTGGTAACTTGTATGCCATGTAGCAATAAAAATATACTAATAACACTGATTAATCTTGTTAGTCGCATTGCACTGCTATTATTTTGAACACTACTGTACATTACAGTCATACACCAGTGCTACATGCAGTGTGTCAGCTCCGATTCTATATTTATTAATAAAATGACTTAAGCTCTGCTTTGGCTCATACACTCATAACAGAAACTATATCCCATATGACCAGGTTTTTCAACCATCTGTGACACATGAATAAAGTGTTTTTTTACTAGTTTTGCTATAAATAACACTGAAACACACCAAAAGAGATACAGAGGCAATATGAAAATTATTTTCCTTTTTAGAAAAAAAGTGAACCTTGAGAAAAAGCAATGCAATGTACTGCAAACTGCAGTGCATTTGACAAGCTGCTGTCATGGTTATTATCTATAATTCACAGCAGTGATGTGATAGTGGCTGCCCTGTTCCAGCAAGACAGTTTTGTCACGCCCAGTGACACCCCTGTTCATTACAAGATGTTTATTGGTAATGAAGCACTGGAAAATATCAGAAATATTGGATATTGGTACAAAGCCAATGTTAAGTGTCTTTATTGGTTCTTGGTGTCAAATTTTTGCCTTTTTCTTATTTCTCATTGTGCTGTTTGCTCTGTTTCAACATTCTGGCTGGGTGTTTTTTTTGGAAAGTTTCTGACAAGTGTGCCACAAGATGCAGATGGACAGGTCTATTTGATTGACGGCTTCCTGTTGAGCAAGTGATGGTGGTTGAGGAGAGGGGGGTAGTTTTGTTGCGGCTGGAACTGGTTCGATGCGTTAAAACAGTCAGCCTTAACAGTCCATGTATGCAGATGCTTGCAGGCCAAGCATGAGGTGTGCGCTAGCGCCTTAGGGTTTCCTGGGACTGTGCTCAGGGCTGGGGCTCGCTGGGTGCATGGTTCAAGAGTGGCGAGGCGTACTGGCATTTTTAGGCATCAAAATGCATGCATGCTGGCATGTCTATTGGTCACTCTCGTGGGAGGACGTCATAATGCATTATTTTTACGATCAACCGGTTATGTCCCAACGATTGACTGGTAATTGATGGGTTGCTGGCCCCTGATATAGTCTATATAATTTAATGCCAGACAGACAACTGTGGGGAGAAGCTAACTGCTATGCCCGTGTGTCTGAAATCTTAATTGTTCCATACGTTATGCAACATCTGCTCTGCAATGATGCCAGTGGACCATTTTTAAACACCGTTTAACAAACCTCCTTGCCTTGACTCTTGTAAGTAATGCTGAATGCTAGACAAAGAAAATCCTCACCACTTCCCAAGAACACTTCAGGTTCCTAAATATCGGATTTTTTTAAATTGCAAAGCGCTCAATGTGGTCGGAGAAAATGATGCACTATGTCACGGCGCCACCAGATTTACTACAAATCTGATCCGGATATTTTATATTCAGTTGCAGCTCAATAAATTACAATGTTTTTGGAAAGTTGATTCATAGTAATCAATGAGGATTAGAGCTCGCAGCTAATAAAAACCTCGATATTAATCATTCATTATGTCATAGAATGTTTATATTGGGAAACTGTTGGGTTTTGGTTGTACTTTCCTATGTTCTGAAGTAATTTCCTGCTTTGCACCTTCCTTTTCTTTTGTATGCCTGTTTCCTTTACTTTGGTTTGGCTGTGCAGCACAGGCTTGTCTGCAATTTACTCTATGGTGCTTTTAAATAGGACTGGGCGATCATTTTTATACACTGTTATACTATTATAAATTCTCTCAATGATAGGAAAATGACTTATCCTGATGGATGGATGGTGTAAAGAGAAGACAAAGACAAAAGAGAACGATGTGCTTATCTGGCAAGTGGAATGGAATTTGCCAGTTTTTTAGAGCTATTCCGTTCCTGTTGGATATGAAACCTGAGATTTGTTTATCCCTGTTGTGTGAATGCATTTGTGTTTTATATGTCACCCCGCACACTGGCTGACGTCACGGGCACACATGAAATGATCTGATGTGTCTGTGAAAGAGCTTCAAGGGAATGTTGGCTTTATGGTCAATGACGCATACGAAGAAAGGGCGGCTTTACTGTTTCATCTCTGATACTTTTACTGCTGCGTTCTGCTCAGTGCCCAGTTGGATGGAATCAAATATTTTGCCACATAATTCCAAAACCAGCATCCCTCCTGCTCTATACTGTACTTATGAGAAATGTCACCGCTTTAGCACACATACAGTTCTGCATTGATAGCATCTCCCAGGGCCAGGAATGACATCCAGTAATGCTTCTGCTGTGAACATATTTCGTTTCTTAGAGTCCACACAATAAACCGTTAATTTGCTTTTCAGCATAATAGACGGGTTGTTTTGAAGTTACGCTTCAGGGCTTGGAGATGAAAATAAAAATACAAATAGTTCTTAGCTGCATGGTTGGGGATGACACGATGATCCGGGTTCGGTGACTTCTTTTTGCATACTTCAAACACAACTGAAGTGGAAGTAGGACTTAGATAATGAAGCTTTTTAGTGAAGACATTTATTGGTTGGAGTGGTATGGTTTGATCCAGTTGAAATCTAAAACGAAATATGCATATATGCCTGTGCGTGTATCAGGTGTTATTCTGTCTCTTTTTCACCATCTTTGATGACCTATAGCACTCGTCAGTATCCCTCCAGATAGTTTTGACCGCAGGAAGTTTAACTGGCACATTTTCAAACATCATTTGACATCGGACTTGACTTCCATTTTGACAGACTGACAAGTTCTGGTGTACAGCGGATCTTAAATTAACTCCTACGTCAGTCACATGAAGCCTATAGGAGAACAACTCCTTATCTTTATTCTGGGGCTTATGTAGAAGTAGAAGAGGCAGAAGAACATATAAAACAATAATGAGGCCACTGCACTGATTTGTTATCACTGTCGCTTTCATAGGAGCCCCATATCTCATGGCCATCATCACTAAGGATGAAGATCATACTCTTCGGCATGTTACAAACAAGCTGCACTTTATTTGGAATTTTGTACGCCTCCGTCCCTCCTATCGGCTCAAGTGGCAAAAAGGGAGGAGCGAAGGCGTGACTGGGTTTAACACAGCCGGGTCAAATCTCCACCAATCCAATGAGCTCCTTTCCTCACCTTTAAATGCGTCGCTGGTGAAGCCAATTGCAAGTTTCGTTGAATATGGATGAAGACAGCGGAAGACGGCCAGACTTCTCCCAGACGATGTTTTGGTCTGCGAGGTCCAAGCTCGTAGTGACCAAATATACGGTCACGCGAGCAGACCTCCACGGGCTGATGATGCAAAAGCGGCCTGGGAGGAGATTACAAGTATCGTAAATCAGGTTTTCCCTGTCGTACTGAGAACCGTTGCCCAGTGAAATAACAATTTAGTGACGTAAGAAGAAAGCAAAACAAAAACTATCAGAGCACTGGAGGCACACGCTGGCCACCGGTAAGGCAGGCATTTTTCCCCACTAATAAAGACACTCGTATTTAGTAACATATATTGTATTATAAATATGGAATATAATATGTATATGTAATATGAATAAAACTAAAACTATGCATAATGGGAATGACATCCGAAGCAACTGTGCATAAAAGACGCATTGCCAAGCTCGGGGTCCGGCCCTTTGTCACTTGTGTTTGCATGTGGGATGAACTTGTATTACCTAATTCATTATGATCATTTTTACAATTCTCAGCTAGTCAAAGATGTGAATACGTTTGATTAACTGTTTATTTACAATTAACCACATCCATATCAGATCCACTGGCCACCAATGAGGAGGAGGGTGGCGGTGGAGACGGCGCGACAGAGGCAGATGGGAAAGTCAATACAGATGAAAATGTACAAGCTGATTCTTTAAACAGTGGTTGTTGTGACTATGAAATTCATTCAAATATGTTCAAATGTGCCTGACATTGTGCAAACCAGCCTGTGGGGTTTTGGTGACGTGTACGCACTTTGAGC
This sequence comes from Oostethus manadensis, assembly GCA_024372805.1. Lineage (NCBI taxonomy): Eukaryota > Metazoa > Chordata > Actinopteri > Syngnathiformes > Syngnathidae > Oostethus > Oostethus manadensis. The sequence goes on along the minus strand of QODF01000049.1, from coordinate 865,175 downwards.
TAGTCAGCCAAATTACCACTAGACCGCCTGGGATTCGCCTTGAGTAGACCAGGTTGGAGCCGGCGAGCTTGCTGCGCACCTCCGCCGAAGCCTTTTGGCAGGAAATTGTCACGACGCCAGGCTGAACGAGTTGCACCTCCTTCTGCTGCGCCACCGGACCCATCGCGGCGCGCCTCCATCTACCGAATTACCGAATTTAGTGCGCACAGATTTACGCCGGATGAAATTACCACTGCGCGGCCTGCGCCAAGCTGCGCAACCCACGAAATAAGAGCCCATGGTGTTCATTTTCACTTCCATGGTGACTTATTTTCCGTGGTGTATTTCCACCAGAGGAGACTGCCTTGCGTATGGGCGAGATAATGAAGTGCAGAGTTAATTAAAAACTGATGTTATCCACTCCATGTCGCTTTGAATGGGGCAGACACTGTATTCATCCGCGGCATGTGAGACGAGTGCACACTGCATCCTTGCAGTGGGCAGCACGTATTCATGCACCGTGCATGTATGTTTACAGACCTAAATTCTCTTTTTGATTAATTTATGGGAGCGCGTATAACCACGAAAGCCAAAACGCTAACCCAAAGGACCACATACTGTTGATTTTTCTCGTCTTTTATGTGCAGTTCCTACTAACATATCCTCTTTAGGCGTAGCCAATATGGTGCATGCTGGAACCTGGTTGCCTGCATGGTCACAGTGCACTTTCCCATGCACAAGCACATACACAAGATCTGTCAAAACTTGACATGTTATAAAAACAATTATGGTGTTCCTTCCTTCAGTTATTAATGTCAACTTGCATGAAATATTGCACAATCAAAAAAACAACACATTAATTACATAATTTATTGGCATGGTTCAAGAGTTGCAAGTAACGGTTATTTGCTTAGTCGATTAATCTGAAGCTTGTTAACACACAAGCTTGTTAGTCGATTAATCTGAAGCTTGTTAACACACAAGCTTGTTAGTCGATTAATCTGAAGCTGAAGCTTAATCTTGTTTCAATTAACTGAATTATCGATCAGGCACTGGATCACGTGTCTAACTCATGCCATGAAGGGCCGAGACGCTGCAGGTTTTCTCTCCAAATGGTGTCTCGGCACTTGACACCTCTGCCCTAGATGGACCAAATAAACATGACCCAAACAAAAACAGTTAGTGTTCTGATCCGCAAAATATCAAAAACGAGGCAAAAATGTTCATGACTGTTTCCCAAAGTCCAAGCTGTTGCGTGTGAATATCTTGTTTTGCCTAAACAGTTTCATGGATGACTTAGGAAATAAAATTAAAAATATTCACATTTGAGAGGCTGAAATCAGATGATATTTTTATTTATTCAGATTCCAAAATAGTTGTTGAATACAGGGTATGGAATTGGAAAATGAGGAACCCGGAGGAACCCTGACAATAAAACGCCAATTGGTTGTTGGAGTGAAGTGAATCACATTGCAGTTGTTTGACCTTCACTGATGTCAACCCAGACCAGCATCGATTGTTGTGTTTTTTCTTACTTTGTGAATTCACCACATTAAAGGATATCATTTTAAAGAATTGCAATTCTAGGAGGATTTATTGTACTGAATCTTAATGGGTTCCTCTCCATTGCCGTTGTTCTAAACATACCCCACAAGCAAGTATAAATAAATAAATAAGAATACTTATATGAAGCTCTATGATAAGCACTGCCCCTTGCGAGAAATGGCTAACAGGCGAAAGAGGAATAATCAGCCATGGATGACAAAAGGAGTGTAAAATGCCTGTTTGAAGAAAACCACATTAGATTCGCCATACAGCAAATTAAAGAAGCAGAAAAAACGTGAAAGATATATAAAAATAGGTTAAGTTAAATAAGTTAAAAGTATGTAAGAACGAATATTAGTCAGAAGTTAGACCGAAATAAAAACATTAGAGCCACTTGGAGCATTCTAAACAGCGTTATCAGAAACGGTACTAAGAAAGATTAGGACAGATTACCCTCATTATTTCATGGTTGGAAATGCTAGTAATGATGATATAAAAAAGGTGGTTGAAAAGTTTAATAACTACTTTGTTGATATTGGACCAAAACTGGAAGAGAAGACCCCAAAATTCTGGTCAGTGGAGGAAAGGAATGAAACAGTACACGGGAACCCCAACTCCATGCTCCTCACGGATGTGGCCAAAAAGGTCATCAGCGACATTGTCAATAAACGTAAGGCAAAAACATCAACTGACGGTGACGGAATTGAAAGGGAAACGATACAATCGATCATCAAAGGGATCACAGAACCACTGATCACTAACTTATCATTACAGACAGGTACGTTTCCAACCTAAGTAGTTTCAACTTGTTTCAACTAAACGGAAACAAAAGTCCATTTTCGGACAGCCAATAGGGATACGGAGCTAATACTTCAACGTCCATGGTATTGATCGAGACGACAGAGGAAATTCCCGATGCCACAGATAGCAGAAAGTACGCTTCTGCAGCATTTATGGATTTCACAAAAGCTTTTGATACAATTAATCACAACCTCCTAGTTACAAAATTAGAAAGGTATGGAACCAGCGGGTTTGTTTTGAGTAATTCAAAGATAGCTACAAAACAGGACGCCATAAGTGAAGCTAGGACAAAACGGAACCTGGGACCAAAACTGTACAACCTATACATCAATGGCATTTGTGTGGTTACGAAAGACCAAAAGCCAGTAATATTTGTAGACGACACCATTGCCTTCCTTTCGGGAGAACACAAAAGAGCTAATTATCGAAGTTCACTGATCTAATAAATGTTCAAACTGCTTAAATCATGCATAAACCAAATAATAACCCGCTACCCAAAAATGTCAAACGTGTAAAAATTTTTAAGCATAAACATGGCTAAAAGAGCAAAAATACAAGACGTGATATTAAGTGTAAAACGGTATTTGGGCGGTGTTCTGTGCGCCTTTAAGAAGCGAGACCAGGAAAGTGATGTGTCTGACATCTGCTGGCTAGATTTGATTGTTAGCTGATTGCTGGCAGAAGGTCAGCAGTGTAGGGAGTGGCTGACAGCAGCTCCTGTGAGAATTTTTCCCTGCATATGCGCATATGTGTGTATCTGCTCGATAAGTGATTGAAGTGCATCGTGAGTCTTTCCTTAACTATAAACAGCGGCAGTAGAGTAGTATTCTACACAGGTCTCCAGGTGTCCTTAATGTTCTATTAATGAGACAAACCACCAGGAAGTAGTACACTGTCGACGCTAACACATTAGTCTAAGATGGCTTATATGTTTACTATATTGGATAATAGAAGCGTAAAGGTCACTATAGGGATGTTATTTCATGTCTACAGCGCTGTAGTAATGGTAAAACCCGACATTTAGAAGGCCAGAAACAGGTTTTCTAAGCTTTTATTCTATTTATTAAAATTGAATCCTACTTCACGGAAATTCACTTATTGCCGTCAGGTCAGGAACCAATTAACTGCAATAAACGAGTGTACTGTACACGTTCCTTTGTAACGCTGCAGTTGTTGAATGTAATAGATGTGACATATCAAAAGTAACAACATGACATTATGGAGCGGAGGAGGACAAACATTAGCAGCGACAACACAGCTACGTGAGCGACAGTCACATTTGAAAAGCAACATCAATTACAGCTCCGTGTCTGACCGACTGATAGTTGAACGAGTTTATTTTGAGATGTGTAGTGAAGCCTGTTTTTCTGTGTTTTCTGTGTCTTGTGAACTGGTGGGCGTCTACGCGGGGGCGGGCTCGTTATCTTTTTATTATGACGTCATGACAACCCCCAACTTCGAAGACGATGGTTTCGGTGCCTCTTTTCTCAAGTAAAGCTTTATGCTTGTCCTCAGTAGTATGCTCACATCTCTCTGCCAAGGTCTTTAGCTGAATAATTCACTGAGCTGTAACTTCATCTGCTGCTCGGGCCCTGTTGAAATCCTAAAGCAGCAATAAATTTGACGTATGCCTTTCTGTGTCTGCTCCCTGCGGTGGAGCCTTTTACACTCTGTCCAAGCATCAATGTCGTGTACAGGTTTACTTCAATCAATCATAGCATGCTATGATTGAACACCTGTCTGATCGACGGTCCAAATTGTATACGTAAAAAGCATACGTGCAGGTTCTGCAGATGATACAAAGGTATGCTGGGGGGGGAAAGTAAATGATGAAAAAATAATGATGAGAAAAGTTGTAATATTTCAGAAGGAATGTAACTGCACTGCCTCTTTTTTGTCAGGTTTCTTTGACACTGTATTCAGAAGTGCTTTGAAAAAAAAATAATAATCTACTGTAAAGAGAGTAGCTTCTGCTCTCTGACTGTGCGCTTTGGTTTGTGTGGGAATGTTGACTTCTTTATTACTTCTTTATCATCAACTTCTTAATTTTTTTGGCAACAATCGGACAACTTTTTTTCTCATATATTGGAAGTGTGGTTTCATAACCAACTAACTTCCATGGATAGTCACTGTTTGCCTTTTTTCATTCATTCATTCATTTTCTATACCGCTTATCCTTATTAGGGTCACGGGGATGCTGGAGCCTATCCCAGCTGGCTTTGGGCGAGAGGCGGGGTACACCCTGGACTGGTCGCCAGTCAATCGCAGGGCACATATAGACAAACAACCAGTCACATTCATACCGATGGACAATTTAGAGTCACCAATTAAGCTAACATGCATGTTTTTGGAATGTGGGAGGAAACCGGAGTACCCGGAGAAAACCCACACACTCACGGGGAGAACATGCAAACTCCTCACAGAGATGCCCAACGGAGATTTGAACCCAGGTCTTCCAGATCTCCTGACTGTGTGGCCAATGTGCTAACCGCTCAGCCACCGTGCGGCCTGTTTGCCTTTTTACCGTTCAATATTCTGAGTGTCCAAGATAAGCATGGCTTTTTCAACAAGTTTTGATGTTTGTGTGAGGAGGAGAAAGGTGAAACGTGCTCACTCACCCGATCCTTAAAGCTCCTAAAACCAAGCAGAACGGGTGGAAGAGCCTTGGTGGTGCGTTTCACCTTCTCTCTTGACTAAATTACATGGGTCATGTAGTGCGAGACATTTCTTGCGGGTAACAGACAGGTGAAGTGGTCTTGTGGAGCAAGTGCTGTTGCACACGTCAAACTCAAGGCAATTAGGTCAGCAGAAATGTTTGGAAAACAGCAGTAGGTAAAACCATATTCCGGGCCTCATCAAACAATATGCTTACGGTCTTTGTATCAAAATATTGCTGGCCCCACAGCATCATACATACAGGGTGATTGAAAAGTAACTCCCTCTTTCTTACTTGTCATTTATTCCTGAACTGTAATTCTTACAGGAAATGAACATGAGAAGAAAGTGCATTGCATGCTGAGTTTTATTTAAAACTGGACACGGGCACCAGCCTTCGCCGCCAGTTTCTGAAGCCGCCTGGGAACCACATTAACTGATTTCAGAAGAAACTCTTGTGAGATAGAAGACATAACTTCTCTTATTCGCCCTTCAAGTTCTTCCAACGTCTTTGGTTTGGTAGAATAGACTTGCCCATACATCAAGGAACCTACACACGTAAAATGAGAACAATATTACGGCATAAAGTTTTTATAAAAGGGAGCTGCTTTTCAATCACCCTGTATACAGCACTAATTGCACAACCATTTTTACTGAGGGTGCCCGATTCGTACTGAAAGTAACAATTGTTTTACTGTACACTACTAAAAACAACACCACCGTAAAACTATTACAGCTACCATAAAAAGGCATAGGACCGTTGAAATGATGATTTAAATGTTTAATCTGCCCATTCCGGGTTACACATCTACAGTCGTGGATTGTAATGTGGAAGTGAACCATTCCGTATTTATGTATTTATTCATGTATTTATTCTTTTTCTATTTTCTTATTTTTCTGTTCTTATCTCCCCTGCCGTGCCGTGTTTGTTTGAGTTTGTGATGAAGTGATTCGTTTATTTATGACATTTTTGGAGAGCTGCACGAAACATTTGTCTTGGACAGGAGTAAATCTAACCATCTATCTATCTTTGAAAAAAAAAAAGACAAGAAGGTTTTAAGAAGGCTTTAATATTTACAGTACAAAGAAAATCCGAGTGTTTAAACTATCGGGATAAATAATAAAGGTACAAAAAGGGGGTGGGTAGGGCTTGTCTTGTTCAGCTCACAACCTAAAGTCCGCTTTGAGTTAGGCCACGCTGCTCTATTGTAAGGCTGGCCTTTGTATTCAATACACAAGAGAAGAATGGTATTAATTGTCTCATCAATCATAAGAAAGGGAAAAATTAAGATCAATGTGGCATACTTAATGCCATGTAATTTGTCGCCTTGATTGAACTTTAAGGAACGCATTGTGTATTATTACATAATAATGGAGGTCCTGAATGCTTAAAGGTTTTCTTTGTGGTAAAAAAAAAAAAATGCAATTATACACCCCATTTGAAAAATTGAGAGGACTTACATTTTTCTCTGTTGGACCTTATGGAGGTTCTAGGTAGAGCAGTTTGACGAAAGAGTAGAGTAGAGTAGAGAAAGCTGAAATGGAAGTGAGACAAAAGCATTGCAATTGCAATACATTGCAAAAGTTTTTGCAATGTATTGCAAACAACCATTACAGGGTTTCCCTGAGGATTTTTCAAGCCGCGGTGGACTTTATCATTTATTATTTATTCCACTTTTTTCAATGACCAGCAAAACATGCACCGGGAACATTATTATCATTTAGTCCAAAATGTGACTAGCATTTTGTATTATTTGATACAAAATTGTCCATTAGAATGTGAATGTGAGTGTGAATGTTTGTTTGTCTGCCCTGCGATTGACTGGCGACCAGTCCAGGGTGTACCCCGCCTCCTGCCCAAAGTCAGCTGGGATAGGCTCCAGCACACCCGCGACCCTAATAAGGATTAGCGGTTTAGAAAGTGAAGGAATGAATGAATGAATGAAAATTGTATTTGATGCCTGTTTTAGAGTAATAGGAATACATGGGAAATGAATTGTTCAATTATATATTTAGTTCAAAATAACACAATTAACAAAATAATTTTTCTGTCCTGGATTATAATAGCACAGGTGTATCTGACTTGCTGCACTATTAAATCACTATTAATTTTTTCAATCTCCTTTGACAGGTGGAAAGGACAGGTGATCTGTTTGTGTTTTAAACATTTCAATTGTACTTTATTTACAAAGCACATCTCCACTCGGTGGGCTCATTTGTCATGAAATACAAGCTTCATGTTTGAAGAGAGCACTTGAAAGCAAATATTCTTTGGTGAACTACTCAACATCATCTGTTGGAGACCCATCTGATAGCTTGATTGTCTAAAGCTGGACTGGCTAAAGCACAGATGTCCAAAGTGCGGCGCGAGGGCCATTTGTGGTCTATGGCTGTGTTTTTATAGGCCCGCAGCACATTCGAAAAATATAATTTATCAACAGTTTATAAGCTGACAAATATAATTTTATTGCATTTAGTTTCAATATTGCAATACAATATTGATGTAGTTAGATTTGTATCTCCGCTTGTTATAGATTTAAAAAAACTTATTTTAGACTTAGACCAGTGGTTTTCAAACTGGGGGGCGGGCCCCCTAGAGGGAGCCCAGCGTTATGACAGGGGGGGCTATGGGCTACCACAAACACTGTTCATTATTACCGTATTTTCTGGGGGGCGGGGGGCGCTGAAAATTATTTTATGTCCAAAAGGGGGCACTGCAAAAAACGTTTGGAAACCACTGACTTAGACAGGCTTGGTTAGGGTAGCTCATTTGTAGAAGAAAAAGACAAAACACTCTTATATATGCAATGCAATATAAATAAAATAACTATATTATCTATATAGATATGTATATCTATATATTATATAGATAGATAGATAAATATATAGGTATATTATAATACAATAATATAATTTATAAAGTGAATATGAGATAAACAATCTTAGCATATTTACAAATAGTTTGTAAAAATATGACAACTACAAGTAAAGTACTAGTAATTATGAGTTAACTATGAACAAAGTGTGATTAATCATGATCAAATACTTTAAATGATTGACAGTCCAAATAAGAGGTGTAGATCAGTGATTCTCAACTGGTGGACCGTGATAAAAAAAATACAGCTGCGGACGCTAACTGAGGTTCCACTGTACTTTAGTCAAGACAGTCTGGAGTTACCTGTAAGTACTGTGACAATTAGGAGACATCTGTATGAAGCTATTCATTTACAAGAGTCCCCCACAAAGTTCCTTTGTTTAAAAAAAGGCATGTGCAGAAGAGGTTACTATTTGCAAAAGAACACATCAACTGGCCTGGAGGAACATTTTGTGGACTGATGAGAGTAAAACTGTTCTTTTTGGGTCCAAGGGCCACAGACAGTTTGTGAGACAACCCCGAAACTCTGAATTCAAGCCATAGTGAAGACAGTGGTGGTAAATGTTGGGCATGTTTCTCCTACTATGGTGTTGGGCCTATTTATTGCATACAAGGATCATCAGTTTGCATATGTCAAAATACTTGAAGAGGTCATGCAGTCATATGCAGAAGGGGACATGCCCTTGAAATGGGTGTTTCAGCAAGACAATGACCATAGACACACTAGTAAACCAGCAGAATCTTGGAGGGGAATAACAGCTGAAAGGTGCCACAAGTTGGTTGACTCCATGCCACACAGATGTGCAGCAGTTATAAAAAAAACCTGTGCTCATACAACTAAATATTTAGTCATTCACAGGATTGCCAAATCCTAGAAACAAAAAAGTTTGTTCAAAATAGTTTTGTGTTTGTTAAGTCAACAGCAGACACTGCTATTTTTATATAATTTTTTATATAATTGCCCAATTGCACAACCTTTAGAGCGTGCATATCATAAATGCTGAGTCGTGTTTGTTTTCTGAGAATCTACTGCACCTACTGGTATCTTGTTTGCCATGAAGTAATAAAAATATACTAATAATGTTTAATCTGGTTAGTCTCATTAAACTGCTACTATTTTGAACACTACTGTATATCTTTACATAACAAGTCCTTTGTCACCTTCTTGTGTCAGCATATACCAATTCAGGAAATAAAATAGCACTTTAACTTGGCCAGGCTATGAATCATTTTGGGCTTAATTGTCAGTCGGTGATGCAGTCCAAAGTGATTTGGATATTCATGTTAATGTTTTATTTCATGCTTGGGGGAATGGCACATTTCTGTGTGCTCTTGGCCTTGTGTTGGAATTGCACCAACGCTCATTGTTGTTCATGTTGCACACTGCAAGTATTGTAATTGGTTTGATCTCAAGTCAAATCACAATCAAAGTTGGATGTAGGCATTTATCCTCGAGCGCTCACCAGAGCTTGTCCAAGTTTGCTGTCAGTCTGTAAACACAACATGGCAACATCATTGTGGCAAAACCTCCCATCTGGAGGTCAGTGCAGGTCAGACTTTTTTCTTTCATGCTCAAGCGCACACTGATGCCATTGGAAAATACCTCGCTACAGTTAGATGAAGAAGACAATAAAATGTACGCTAATATAACATCATAGTACGAGGATTGCAATCATATGCTTGGATGTATTCCTTTGCCATTTTGCCTCCGCAACAAAACATTTGTTTTTTGCAACCGCGTCACAACCCAAACAATGGAATTTAAGGATGAATGCATCCATTCAAATTTCCATGATGGGAGCACAAGTCTGCCCATGGCGATGAAATTGTTGTGACGCCGGGTTGACCTTTTGTCAAATGTTTTCTGCCTTTTTTATTTGTTGTGCCTGTGGAGAAACCTAAATTTAGCCGTGGAGTCAGTCGCACCGTGTGCGTCATGCGTGTCATCTGCTGACGTGTGAACCGATAGCCAGAACAGATGAATACATCAAACTCAGTAATGCTCTAAATGCAGTCAGATTGTGTTTAAAGCCAATGGAATTGAGCCGGGATTTAACGTGTGCATTGCAGAACTTGGGAAGATGGATAGAAAAGGTTCAGTTACCTCTCATTGAAAGTTTAGTCCTTGAAGTCTTTAAAGCTCCTTTGCAGCTGTAACAGTTCCCACCCTTTGGTTAAGACTTTCTACAAGATTTTAGTGCGTGTGTTCAAGCAGTGACACATTCGTGAGGTCAGCGAGCTCTTTTTTAGTTCATCTTAAAGGTGTTGGATGGAGTTCAGGTCAGTGCTATCTAATTCTTTCACACCAAACCCAACCAATTCGATGTTGATGTAGATTTCTGCATTCTGGCATCATACGGAATACATACATATGGAATGTTAAATCGGCCTGCACATGGAAATTAAGATCTGAACCACGTTGCAGTCTGGTACTGACTGTGAAGGTTGATGTTGAATGTCCACCCTTCCATTTTTTGATACACCAACCGTCTTCTGAGTATGAGTCAGATGTAGAAAGAGAAAATGACAATCTAAAGTAAGGCCATTTAGAATTCATGACGGCATCTTCAGTTTGTTCCGCCGGCTGGCTTGTCTTGGTTAAGGGAAACACGATGAGCTGCATCTCCTGGCTCCCGGGTAATGTTGAATTTACTTGCTCGGTATGTTCTTGAGCTCTTTTTAACTGAATGCTTTAAATCATAATCCATCACAATAAACTAGAGATGTCCCGATCCCTATTTTTTGGCATCCGATCCGATCTGATCTCTTAATAATATTGCTGATCGATACGATTCTTTTTTTTTTTTTTATAATAAACTTTTGTTATTATGACAGTGTATTAGGGCTATGTAAAAAAAAAAACGTCAGATTTTAATATTAAAAGACATAATTTTATGAGAAAAAAAGAATGAATATAACCTTTGACCCAGGCCAAAGGTTGTGTTTGTAGCTGTCTCGGGCAACGCCTGTTAAATAGAGCATTAAAATCGTCAAGATTTCGAGAATTAAGCTATTAATTTACGACAACAATGTTTTATATTTAGAAGAAAATATCGTTTTATTAAGAGAGTAAAAACGTAACTTTACGGGAATAAAACTCGTAGCTTCAGTTTATAGGCATTGCTTGAGACCCCTATGAACCGGGGAGCTGTATGTGGAGGGGCGGGGTAGTCAGAGGAAAGTTTCCTTTCTTGCCCGAGACAGCTATGAAAAGGGGGGCCTTATGTGCACGTGAGGCTTTTAATCTCGAAATCTTTTTTTTTTTTATGTGGCCCTAATACGCCATCAAATGTTACAAACATGAATATGTGAAATTGAATATGGTTAATAAATAACTCTTCAAAGCATTGACAGTAATACAACCAAAGCATTGCTGAATTTACTTTTTTTTTTTTATTACACAGCATGACCTACAATATTGTTTGGCTTTTGTGTCCCTAATGAAAATAAAAGTCCATCCAGTAAAAGCTCAAACTGGAAAAAAATGGGTGCGCAAAATACTGTAACAATGAGTATATTGTGTTGATCCAGGCTGCTGTTTAGTGTGTGGGCTGTAGAGGGCAGTGGTGGTCAACATGCGGGTTAGAGCAAGCGTTTGGAGTCAAATGCGTAGAATAAGAAACTAGCAAGTGGGACGTCTTGCAGTGAGTGGTCTGTTGACATGCAAATGAATGGCCAACTGAATTACAGCCATCCTGACGTTGTATTTAGCCGCCATTGCAATACTTTTAGGGTAGGACTAATCATTTGACATGCTTATACATAAATCCATTTGTGGTGTGATTTAGAACGACCAGTGGTACTTCCCTAGTCCGATGTTCAAAATACTGCTGATCGGCAGCTGACACTGATGCTGAAGGTGGGATCGGGACATCCCTACAATGCACACTTCCATTCAGCATTTGGCTGTGAGCAGATAGTGGTAACTTTAGGTGTCAGAGTGCCTCTTGCGTAATGTTTTCAGCAGTACTCCCGAGACTCCTCAGCCAGACAACATGTGCACATAGTACACATGCTTCAGGCGCTTCATGGCTGGCATGCCATGTGTTGCATTTTTGCATCACAAGCTTGCAATCGACCAGGTGTTAGTCTCGGGTTGGAGGAATACAGAGAGGAGCATTGCAATATGACCGTAACAGTTGTGGACTCTTCAGTTTGATGGATGCGCTGCGAGATGATGACTGCTGACATCAACCAATGGGAAGTTGTGATTGTGTGGCGAGGAATGTGCAATTAGACGGACAATAAAGACGTGCAGCAAAGAGCAAGCGACGCCGTGTGCAATTGCTTTAGGGGGTGAGTTTCCCGTGAAGACAGCCAAGGTGAGGGTGTGGTGTCAGCGAGCAGCAGGGTGTTATTCTTAGTCAGCCATGTCCTCTAATGTTGCATTGTCAGCCATTCAAATCACACCTGAGACCACATCTGACCCCTGATGTGACACCTGGACCTTGCTGCATCAACACATTCTTCCGCTTTCCACCATCAAAGTTCAGTGTTGAGAACTTTGGTGCTCCTTTGACAGAAACGGATAAAGGCACCTATTCATATTTAATATTTAATGTCTCCCATCATGTTTGAATCTTTAGCAGTGTGAGCCATTAGACCAAAGATTATCTTAGATAAGCCTAATATCTATCAAAGGTGAATCTAAACCACAACATTTCTGTTATTAGCAAAGTTTTTGTCTGAAGGACAGAGTAAAAAGGACATTGCTGCTGTCATTTTTTCAGTGTATGTGTTACGCAATTGTAATTACACTGCGACCTGCCATCACTTTTTATACTTCCATCTTTTTTCTACTGTTCTGTAATTTTTTTAGATGAATATGGGGGAGAGGTAAAGTACACCCTGGACCGGTCACCAGTCAATCAGAGAGAGTATAACAGATAAGCCATTAACACTCACCTTCACACTAGCCCTTGCTTTTTTTTCTTTTTAGCATTCTTTTGGGTGGATTTCCGTCGCTCGGGCGCCTAAAAGGAGGCGTCTGCCTTTGTCAGTCGTTATCTACTCAAATTATGTCTAATTTTCTTTGGTTTTTCAGCTGTTGTTCAATTATTGCTTCCTCTTGATATGTGTTTTTTAAAAATTATTATTGAATAAATTATTTTGTGGTAGGCTATGGTCTATTGTTAGTCAAAACATATTGAAATACAAGTGAGATGTAGTATTCTTGTCACTGGATGACAGTAATGACACATATTACCTACCTCGCATTACATTACTTTTATACTGCATTAAGTCAAGGCAAGGCTAGCAAAGAAAAGTTCTCCTCCCGTCCCGTGTGGAAGTGGTATGTTTTTGGCTTCATGAGTTTACAATCAATAAATTTGAAGGTTAGCACGCTAGCTTATTAGCGCACTAGCGACTGCCCTACAACATTTGCGTTGTAATGTGGTGTAAACAATGACTAATACAATTGTAAAAGTGACTATAGGGGGCTTATTTGACGTCTGCAGGGCTCTAATGTTAAAAACCGTATTTATAAAGTCGAATAGGTTTTTGGTGATCTAACTACAAAATGATTCCATTTATTAACATTTAGTCCTATATTGTGAAAATTAATTTAACATGGACAGGCCTGGAAGCAATTAAACAAGGGACTGTATATTTTCCCTAAATGAAGCATTTTCAAGTATAAAAATGGCAAATTTACTTTAAAATCTCAGTGGAAAAAAGTGAAAATCAAATCAATTTGATCGTGCACTGTTCAAAAGAGCCACGTCTGGCTCTCGAGCTGTAGGATCCCTAACCCTGAATTCAAAGGTTGTAAGCTTTGTCCTTAGCTCCTAACTACAAAAATATTGAATGGAATCCTACTGTGCAGAAATTAACTCATCGCCGTCAGGTCTGCAACCAATTAACCATGATAAACGAGGTATTACTATTATCAGATGCACGGTTGTGCAGAATTTGAAGGAATTGCCCAAAGGTGTTTTTAAACATACCACATTCAACAAAATTAGATCAAGGCACTATATTGGGAATACTTTTTTTTTACAGCACTTAATAGATTTTGAACAATAAACAATGCATACCTTAGTGACCAAGTAGAGATCCGTGCAGTTATCCAACTTTACTATACGTAAAACATATTTACAGTATGTTATTAAGCATAACGTTACTCCATCAATTCTGGAAATTAAAAGGTGGCATATCAACGATAATCCATCAACCCCTCCATCCATTTTCTATGCCGCTTATCCTCATTATAATATAACATTTATTATAATATTATAATATAATTATAATAATTATTATAATATACTAGTAAGTCAATTGTTATTTTACTTCAAAATTAAACAACAATGTGCAGCCTCTTCAAAGAGAACATTTGCTGTTTTTGCACTCGGTGTTCCACTGCTGCAACGGATAAAGCATAACACAATTTCCCAGTGCTCCTGTCCTAGTGCAACAAAAACAACATGTGCCACATGGGGCTAGCAGGAAACATTACTATCATACAAATATGCCAGATGTGAGTGTCGGCAGCTTGCAATGTGCGAGATGATTTGTTCTTGCAACACAATTAATTGTCTTGGAAACACACTGATGTGACTGTATCCCACCAGGATAGCTTGCATTTGTGCTTGTGCCGCTGCTCATTGATCACACTGATTTATATGTGCAGAACGCAGGGCACGTTTTTTTTTTAATACATATTCACATTCCCCCGCGAGCCTAATGAGGATAAGCGGTACGGAAAATGAATGGATGAATATTCACATTCCCCGCACCAGATGCCATTCTACCTCATATGAACCAATGATTTTACTTTCTTCAACACTGAAAATCTGGTGAGATTTCCCGACGAGGAATGGGTTTACTTAACTTTACTTGACCAACTTCCCCACTCGGTAGAGCAACAACTGAACACCAGCTGTGCAAAATCCACATCTTACCTGATTAGGTCCTTTTATTTAAAAAGTAAACATTTCACACAACAGAAAGACTCAACTTGGGCTACGTTCACACTGCAGGGTAGACTTCCCAATTTGGATATTTTGTTTAAAACCCGATTTTTTATGTCATTGTTCACATTAGCAAACAAAAGCGACTGGTAATGTGAACACAACGTGCCCAGAATGTGACGTGCGTGCGCAGAAGCACGACGTCCCGCGCATTTCCACGTAAGGTTTGCTGCGGTATGTGCTCCGGTGATGTGCGAGACCACTGAGTTCATTTGTGATTCGATACGGGGTAAAATTCAGGCTGGTATCGGCGATACCAATTCAATACTATGTGCAAATTCACCTAATGTGTCTGGTAAATTTTTAAACGTAGTATTTCAAATCACAGTATGAAGAGTACAAGATATTATAGTCATTTATTGATTTATTTTAAACCGTGAAGTACATTGAAGTAGTGGGGTGACCACAAAATAGCCAAGATAAAATACAACATCAGAAAAGACAAAATCATATACCTGAAATATCAAAGGTATCGCTATTTTGAATTCGGAATCGACATTAGATCATGACGTTGAACATTACTAGCATGCTCTCCTTTTCAAGGATTTTATGCAACGGGAGTCAATTTTTTCTCCACCAAAGGATTCCGTGTAGAACATGAAGAAAAAAGAGAAGGATTTTGGTATGGAAGTTTGTGGACAAGTTGTTGCCGCGTCTGTTCCAAGGTCCGTGGGGGTGGAGTGGTGAGACATTGCCTAGAGCTGCTTCAATAACAACTTATAAAAATGCTTTTGGCATGAGAACAACTTTTGCCTACATGGGTGAGTAGATTTACCCAAGTGTTGCACGATCAACTACGTCTCTCCCTAAAGTCTCGGTGAGGATGGCGACACACGCCTCTCCATGACGTATACAGTACGTGGGATATATGCCACCTGAACGCATCGCATACATATCCCATTTATGAATGAGACCTGAGTCGCATTTGAAAAAATCGGAATTGTGCTGTTCACACTGACATGAAAAAAACAGATACAGGTTGCATATGAGCGGAGAAAACGGAACAGACCTGCAGTGTGAACATAGCCTTAAAAGCAAATATGTTTTTTATCGTAACAATCATCACCAGTCACTATTCAAACTGAGTGATAATTAACATCAACATGTGTCAAATTGACTTATGTCTCATGATAACGCATAATATTTCAACTCACTCAGCAGCAACGTTAACGGATTATTTTTGCTTGTACAAATCCATCCATCCAATTTCTATACCGCTTATCCTCATTAGGGTCACGGGTATGCTGGAGCCTATCCCAGCTGACTTTTGGGTGGGATTGCGGGAGGCGGGGTACACCCTGGACTGGTTGCCAGTCAATTGCCGGGCAGAAAAACAAACATTCACACTCACATTCATACTTTAATGGACAATTTAGAGTCGCCAATTAAGCTAACATGCATTTTTGGAATGTGGGAGGAAACCGGAGTACCCGGAGAAAACCCACACACGCACGGGGAGAACATGCAAACTCCACACAGGGATGCCCAAAGAATATTCGAACCCTGAACCTCCTGACTGTGAGGCCAACATGCTACCCACTCATCCACTGTGCGGCGCTTGTGCAAATGCGAATTTATAATATTTATTTTTGGAATCAGATTTCACTTTCTCAGTGGTTGTCCATACGCATGTGTTTTTATGTTTTGTCATGAATGTAGTAACATGTATGACTACATCTTATGTGGCCAATGACCGCATTGCCCACATGGCATATTTTAAATAGATGCATTGTGCAGGAGTAATTTGCAAATAATTGCAAAGATCATCCACTGAACTCAATTAAACTATCAAATGGTTTCACTATCTCATTACTGGCACAGTTAAATGTATGATTAGCAGTGTGGATATTTGCCGTGATACTCCTCTAATCTTGTGCACAGTTTAGTCGTTCATGCACCACAGGCATTGTCCTTAGGCGGGCTTCTGTTGGATTCGGCAAATCTATAAAAGCCCTCACACGGGCAAATAATCCCCTTGCCATGACTACGCACACCTCCACCACAGATTAGGACTAAGTGCTGTCCCAGAAACTGCATCGATCGACTGTGCCCACAATGGGAGAAGCCTTTTTTTTCCCCTAACTGTCCCGCTGGTATTAAAGGACCACCCCGCCTCCTCTATCCCAGTCCTACCCTGACCCATCTCTAGCAGGTTTCTTCTTGTTCTGTCCCATACGGTGTTAGATCCCATCCTCGACATCGCATCTTCCACTCTTTCTTCTTCTTCTGCAGTCCTATAGCCTGCCGTCATCTTCTCCCTGCGTCTGCGTTGTCCCCTGGATCGTCTCCTTCCTTTCATCCACAGACGGGTCTTTGTGCTTGCCCAATTGCTTGTGTGCATGTCTAAGCGAGTCAGTCAATCTGTATAAATGACCTGGCTGTCAAATTTGCTGCAATCCTCAAAGCTGCTGATGCTTTCCTCTTTGAAGATGACTCATTGCAGCCTTTTTTAGACGCAACTTTACAGATGAGCGTTATGTCACTGAGACCCACGTGGACAAAAATGGAAAGTGGGTCAAGCCCTTTGCACGATGCTGTTGTTTTTTTTAGTGCCATTACGAGATACACTCAACACAAGAAAAGTGTGTCAAGGGCTAACGGCATGTGTGATATAACAGCGCAAACGCTAAGTAGTTCTTCAAGAGGTTGTCGTTATTTGGACTCCGCATTCCCATTAGCAGGTGCGTGCAGAGTGCCGAACCACGCTCAGCTGAGGGTCAGTCAAGTGTATTTGTCTGGCACGCACACACAAACTGCCGTTTCATCGCATATTCTCCCTGTGGGTATTCACGGCACCCTTCTATATCTGGCTAATCTTTATTATTGGCATCACTCTTTGGACAAGTTTAGCCTTCATGCTGGAAAGTGTGTTTGTTACAAGCCTGCAGGATGTTTCAGTGGCAAATTGTGCAAATGTCCTCAGCGTAGCTTTTTAGACAACATCTTTCCGTAAGGCAAATAGTTCAGCTAAATGGAAGGAGAGGTAGGATTTGGTTCAGTAAAATGACTTGTGTGAAACCACCTTGCCTTATGGGTCTATGACATCATCGGACCAGCACGAACAGCACCTAAATGTTGTGCTACTGCGGTGTTATTGTTACTTATCAGAATGGCAGGCTTGGTACAGCCTTTGTCACATACAATTGGTAGTATTTGAAACGCACTTACAAACAATGCAGGAGTGTCCAATTTTTTTTTTTTTTTTTTTACAGAGGGCCACACACTGAAAAGTAAAAAGATCCGGCGGACACGCTTGCATTTTTTACCTGACCCATGTAGGTCTAAAAACCTGACAAAACGGCGTAGCGAAAAACAGCATACTGTTTGTATAAATTTTTATCTCCATACACGACATTTTTTTGCTCTATATTTTCGTACAATTGCGACATTATTGTCAGTTTTGTCTGTTTTCATAATTTAAAAAAAATACATACAGTATTTTTGTCTCTAATATTTCAACTTCATGCTAATTATTTTGTCTTTGTTCTTGTGAAATGACTGCTCTGTTTTCTGTTTTTTTGTTTCTTTAACTTTTCCTGTTAATTGTATTTTTTGATCTTAGTTTTGTTTGTTTCTTATAATATCACAACGTTAAAAAAAAAGCTATTTATTTTTATCCCTAATATTTCAACTTCATGCTAAGTTTTCTGGTAATTGTTTTGACTTTATTCTTCTAATATTTTGTCTTTATTCTTGTGAAATTACTGCTGTTTGTTTCCATTTTTGATGTTGATTTTTTTTCTTCCTTTTTTCTGTTTAATTCTATTTTTAGAATGTGCCAAGGGCCAACAACAAACAGCCATGAACTGTAAATGGCCTCCGGGTCGTACTTTGGACACCTCTTGTTAAATGTGAATAATGGCTTGACCGTGAACCAAGTAATATCAGAGATTATGACACACTGATGGTATTTGCCGTCTAATACTTTTTTTTTTTTGTGTGTGTGTGTAGGAGTCCTTGGGGGCATTTTCCTTTCTGGTGTTTGTGGGGGTCTGTGTCATGGCATCAATCTACCTCTGTATCATCCTCCCTGAAACCAAAAATAAAACATTCATGGACATAAGCCGCAGTTTTGCCAAGATCAACAAAGTCCCCGTCTACCCTCCGAGCCACGAAATGAAGCTGGTTCTGTGTGTAGCGTCGAGTACGAACGGAAAAGAGACAAATGACTTTAAGAGGGAAAGTTCTTTTTAATGCCAACTTCGCCGAAGAAACAGTGTTGAGAAATGAAACAATGGGTTTTACGACTGCAACAAAACGTTCCATGCCGATATTAAATGTGTATTTTGTATATAGTTAATTTTTATTTAGAAATATTTTTTGGTCTCTGCACATTCAAGCCCACCCGGGGCAACACAATAGCTTGCATGTCAATCCCACAGTTTTGTGTTTTCTCCTTTTTTTGTTGCAACAACCCTTGAGGGAAATCTCCATCTGGCGCGTGATGCTGAGAGCTGGAGATTTGTTGGGGTTTTTCACAGAACGGAGCTGCTCGATGCAGCTGAAAATATTCCGCGAGTTAGAGATAGTAAAAAAATAAAACTAAATCTGACGGGGACAGTTGTGGTGCCTCTCTACATGTAAAAGGAGATGTGGTGACTTCCCACCAGATGATGCGAGCCAATGGAGAAAGTGATGTGGACAGAGGCAGACAAGCGTGGAATTGGGAGGACAATACAGTTTGCTCTACGTTAGGATGTCTTCCTCAATTCAAAACCCACTGACTCTGGGCTCACAACACACAAAACAAAGCCTTGTTTCTCATTGCATTAGAAATGTTTTAAGAGGTTCTTCCGGCGTGAAATATATACCGCATGATATTTTCAGGCTGTTGCGATCGATCACAACTGGACTGTTAGGTTGTTTCGGAAGATGTTTCACCTCTCATCCAAGCAAGCATCATCAGATTATGCTCAAATAAATGAATAAATAGATTGGATCTTGCATCAAGCTCTCAGACCAGAGCTGTCCTATCTAGTCTTAGTGGTGTAAGCATCTTTGCGCATGAACTGATAAAGCCCGCTCAAACGAGAGGCAAAAGGTCTCCCAAGACAACCTGAACAGTCCAGTTGTGATCCATTGAATTTCGAGAATACAATGACCTGGATGAAGGGGTCATATCTCATAGTACACTTTGTCACGGTTTTTCCAAAATATGTAAAAAAAATAAATCATGCTGTTTTGTGTTTGAATACGAGCTATTATTAGTTAAAACATGTGCATAACTTAAGCAAAGGGTATGTATTTTTTGTCTAGATTAAGCATTTTCAAGCACAGAAAATTACTAAATGAATATAAAAATATACTGTATAAGGCAGGGGTCTCAAACTCGTGCCCCTGCAGGTTTTCTTTCTTTCAGCGTCTCGGCTCTACGTGGCACGAGTTTGAGACTCCTGGCATACGGCATTCAAAAGATGCAAAGATGTTGATATGTAGTATTCTACAATGGTCACCAGTTGTCAGTAGTATTACTGTAATGTATGGTGAGACACAGAAGGACCAGACCTGATCGTCAGAACTCATGCACAATAATATACAATGCCTAATAAAAACACATACTGTTGCGGCCATAACCTATGACAAGCTGAAACTCAACTCTGAAAGCCCAACGTCTTTTTCTGTCCACCATACACTCTGTTCCCGTAAGAAACACATCCATAGCAACACACATGACGAATCATATTTATGTCTGCATTTATTGGTTAATACAAGTGTAAAGGTGACTATAGGGGTGTTATTTCATGACTAGAGGGCTTCAAAAACTGTATTTAGAAGGTTGTAAACAGGTTTTCTATGCACTTATGTGTCAAACATATGGAGCGCCGAGACGGTACAGGTTTTTTCCTCAACCAGTTTCTCCAGCAGATGATTTAATTAATGAGCTCCTTTCCTCAAATTGAAGGAGGTGTACATCATTAAAATCACCTGCTGTAGTGACTGGCTGGGAAGAAAACCTGCAGGTCTCGGCCCTTCGTGGCACGAGTTTGAGACCCCTGCAGACTATGAAAATTTCTAAGCAAGTAGTCCGACTTAGAAGAAATTCACTTTTCACAGCCGGGTCTGGAACCAATTACGAGGGATTACCGTTGTTTCATAAATAATGTTATTTTTGTTAATAATGTTATTTTTTCCACGTCATTGGTTTGATCCTGTCTGTGAGCGTGCTTCTTACTGCGTCTTAGCCAATGACCTCTTCGCCTGTCCATGCCTTCTACCCAGCGGGGTGAGATCTGTTTATTATTTTGTGCATTTCACGTGTCTCAAACTGGTGCCATGGAGGGCCGAGACCCTGCAGGTTTTCTTTCCAGCCGGTCACAGCAGGTGATTTTAGTGATCAACACCTCCTTCAATTGGAGGGAAGGAGCTTTTCACCAGCCGGAAAGAAATCCTGCAGTGTCTCGGCCCTCCATGGCACCAGTTTGAGACCCCTGGTGTATTTAGCTCATCAATTTGAATTTTAGCTTGTTGTATTTTTGTTGTGCTTGAAATGTGCTCATGATTCATTTTTTATTATTGAGTTTTACCTCAATAAGAAATAGTTTTATTCTTTTACCAAAATAAATGAATTGTTAGTGCCTTGAGTTGTGCTTTATTTGGTTGGCGGTCTGGACACCTTAACACACCACAGTTGTGACATTGTTAATAATAATGATAATGGATTTGATTTTTAAAGTGCTATTTAAGGTACCCAAAACCCTTCACAATGAAGTGAACCCATCATCAGTAGACAAAGCTACCCTGGGGTAGTCTGACAGAAATGTGTTTCCTGGTCATTTTAAAATATAGGTAATAAAATAGTAGTAAAATAGTAATAGTAATTGAAAATGTGCAATTCATCAAATGGTCTTGACCATTTGACTTTTGGCTAACCACTACCTTTTACAGTTTTGTCATCATTGTTATAATATTTTGGTGAGTCTTCCTGACCGTGACACAACAGTCTGGGCACAGTGAGGGAGAACTACGGAACTGAATATCCAACGTCAAACATGAAACTAACTTCATCACGGTACCACACACATGCCTAAGTTATGGTGTTATGTTTTCTTCTTCCCGGTGCATTACCGCACCTACAATTTTGGAGTGTGGCCTAGAGTTACGGCAACCGGATCGGGCCAATCATGTGGCGAAAGCTGATTTAACTTTTCTCTTTTGTCTTGTTAATTGGCTGTCCGTTGTCCCTGCCATCTTGTTCTTGAGAAGCCAAACTGTTTACTGACGTAGCCCTAGAAACTAACCTGATCCACGATTTTCATCACCAAAATCCGACCAGAATTGGATTTATGGGACGAATTGGGAGGTAAGTCACTGTTGATGTACACTAACACTAAAAAAAGTACATGTTTTATGCGAGCCATGGTCCGTTATATACAATGTATGTTTAGACTTTGATGTGGGCCAGTTAAATATGTTGCTCTATTAAATATTGGACTTATATTGCGGTAAGTGTTTTTTGCACTTACTTGCACTATACGTAATAAAGGGTCAAGCAATTTGGCTGAAGGACGCTTCTACTTAAAAGGCAGCTTAGCCCCTGAAGTAGTTGCACTCTTGTCCTGTCTGCAGTGCTAGTTCTCCACCACTCAGTACTTTAGACACCCTCAGGTACAGTTTGAGTCAGAAAATGTGTCTGGGACTTCTGCTGCTATGTGTCTTTGTATACAGCTAATAACAAAGAGTGCAGGAGACAGGGAGAGGAGGAGAGCAGACTTGCGTCAATGAGCTTTTCCCTTGAGTTCATTTGTTACATTTACCGTCGATGGCAGGCTTTTCAACATCACAAATCCACAGATGGATACAAGAGGATACAAGATACCTGACCCTGCCCCCACCGGGGCAGTACTTTTGTGAACAACAGATTAATTAATAGCAAATGCATATTCAATGCTTGCATGTAAACTTGAAGAATGTGAATAAATCGGCACCGGCTCAATAGAAGTGAGAGTTATGCACGAGTGACCGAAGCAACACTTCTTCAACCGGAGGTGAAATTTGAAGCTTCAGAAACCCGACTGACCTCTGAAGGTTTAAGAAAGCGTCACGGTATCGTCTGGGCATGGTGTAACGACCCCGAGGGTGCCGAGAGCCGGACGCCAAACTGATCAAGTAAGCGTAACCACGACAATGACAGCTAACAATGAAGGCACACCTGAACTTAAATAGCAAGGACAAAACAAGAAACAGCTGCACGTAATTATAAGAAATGTCAAATCAGGGAAGGCAGGAAAAAACATGCGAAAATAGGAAATAAACACAACACAGGCATAATACTAGAAACTAAACATACTGTCACGCCAATAAACCCCCGGAGCGTGACCGAAAGGTCATTCATGTCCCACGCCGTCTCACCACTGCAATCTGACCGTAATGAGTCACTCAAGCCGGTGGGCGTGTTCTGCAGGTTGGCAGCGTTGCTGCAATAACTAGCAGCTGTCTCTGAAACCATTCAAGCTAAACTCCCGAGACTTGAAGGGCCTGCAAAACACCATCAACCGTGATCCAAGCCTGACCTCACGGAGTAGGAATGTCCATAATCCACCTTAAGTTGTTCCTCCATTGCACAGATATAATAAGCAGTGGGCTCTTTCCAGATTCATGTCTTGGACATTTAGAGAACTGAGTAGAGCCTTCCACTTGGCCCATTAAAAATAAGACACTAGCGAAAAGGACTACCTAATGGAACACCTTCAATTTACATCCAATACAAAATCGCTATAAAAAATTTGCCTCATATGTAAAAAGATAAAAATGCAACTTTTTCCAATACTGACGAAAATGTATTCATTTTGAAAAAAAAAGCTGGTGAGGATGGATGGATGTTCACGGCTAAACTTTTCAGGTAAATTCTACAAATACAGACAAATGTACCGTGCTGAACCAGTTTCCAATTTCTTTTGTCAGGGAACAGTGTATAAATAAAAAAATGACAAAATTCGTTTTACTCAAAGTTGGAGTTATGAGGAAATCCAAAATAATTATAATAATTAATAATTATTTGAACTGCAATACAGAAAAACTATTCGAAAAATCCAAAGAATTGAGATGGCATTCAGCAACGATCAAACTCTCTAAGATGTGGAAAATAAGGGATTCTGTTAAAACTGAGCAACAGTCTGACGGACCAACACAAAACTCCTCCACTCCTGCCAGGAAAATTGCTAATGGAAAGAAACTTCGACATCAAACCTAAGATGGTTGATGGCAGGACTCTCTGAAAGAAAGTGCTTTTTAAAGACACACAATAATGAGGCGCTGCGATTCACTGGCGACCAGTCCAGGGTGTGCCCTGCCTCTCAGCCGATGTCAGCTGGGATAGGCTCCAGCATACCCCTGCGATCCCAATGAGGAACCAGCATAGAAAACGGATGGATTGTGACGTGTAGACAAAAGACTGGACCCCCAGATGCGGAGACAAGTTATTTATTTGGGGTTTGTCGCCGTGGAACAAAAGGTGGTGGTGCTAAAATACTAGCAAAAGGCAAGGCACCACAGCAAAACATAAAAATAGCGAGTGAGGCAGAGGAAGCAGCGAGAGAAAGCTTGAGTCAGCGTTTGGAGCTTGCGAATGCAACGACCAGCGTCTTCCAGCTGCAGCCCATCCGCTTACTTAAGTACTTAAGTACTCCCCAGCTCCTCCCTGCTCAGGTGTGCTCCGTTGCCCCGCCTCCAGTGGGCAGCAGGACTCCTGCAGAGAGCGGAAAAAAACCACACGCGAGAAGGCAGAGACTAGAGCGTGACATGGATGGATTTAAAAAATATATATTGACTTAGCATGGCGATTTACAATATAGCCCAGCTAAGATACAACACAAAAAGCAGGGCAAAATTATATACACTACATTATGTGAAATCTGTGTTAAAAAAAAATCTTCATCTTTCTGATGAATTATTAGCTCCCTGCCGGTGAACCCCGCCTCTTACCTCAAGTCACTTGGGATGGGTTCCGCGACCCTAGTGGGGATAAACGGCATAAAAAATAAATGGATTAAGGGTGCGCCTATCGATCGGCCATCGAGGAGTATCGTCCGATTCCCGTGAAAAAGCACGGTATTACTTGCTTTATACCTCAGTTCGATTTGTCGTAAGTCGATTAGTTATGGCTTTGACTGGGGCGCATGGATAGAAAGGTCCGTGTGGACGTCATAAAATATGCAATTTTTCATAGGATATGGGTGTATTTTCATTGGTATATGTGCTTGTTAGCTAGATGACTTCTTCCTCTTCAATTTGGTATGGGATTTATACTAAGCGCTGGACCACATCCAAAGTTAAGTCCAACTTGAAGCCTTTCAAACTCATGGATGGGAGCGTCAGGACAAGATAAAAGGTACGTAGCGAGTGTTAAGTTTGTGCATGTTTGAGTTCTGGTTGAACACAAACTTGCTTGTCGTTTGGGAGCCAATGTTGTGCTCGGCGTATGTTCCATTTTTTCTTGCAATGATAAGCGTGTTGATTAAACACCTCCTCATACCTTTAATAGCGTCTGCAGGTGTTACAGTATGTATGATATTCATTCACTTTAATATTTATTTGCACATAAAATGTCATTCAAATCTGATGGTGCAAAATAACTTCTTTAATACTTTGGTCAGAGAAGTGAATGAGGTATCAAATTGAAGTTAGTCATGTGTATCAGATAGAATTAATCATTCAACCTGAAGTGATGGTTGCACTTTATTCAAATAAAACGTGAATGCATTTGCCATGAATTGTTGTTTACCTTTTTGTTTATATCCATAATTGATGTATACCTGATTCTCTTATAAAAAGCAGATGGAATTTAGGAGTCTTCCCCTGCACTGTTCAATATCCAGCTTTTTATTTCACCGTCAGAGTGCTTCAAATTTTGACTAAAAAGTTACTGAATCGATTCGGATTGTATTGTTCTAAATGAAGCAATATCGTGCTTGAATACGAATCAGATGATTGTCAAAAGGAATCGTTGCACCCCTAGTTTATATTGTACTTTCAAGCCAAATGCTTGTTGTAAAGGTGGTCCTTCATCAAATGAATACTGCAAAAAACAGAACTGGAGGTGGGCATCCATTTGTCTTTAGTTCTCTGCACTTGCTTCATCCATTGTAGTCTTAAACCTTTGTCTTTCAGAGAAGAAAACAAACTTACTGTATCACACTTACATTGTGAACAGCCAGAACCGACATGATGCTATTTTGGTGAAAAATATACCAAAGGAAGTTGACGAGCTACGTTGACAAGCGTTTGTTTACTTTGGCTGAAATTAGGTTTTACTGCAACATTTGTCATGGCTGCCGTCAATAACTAATAATGTAATTGTTGCTAATTTACCCATTAGACCCTAATTTAAGCAACATTGATAAATCGTGGGTCGCACGGTTGGTAGCATGTTGGCCTCACAGTCAGGAGGTTCAGGTTTTGAATCTCCGTTGGGCATCTCTGTGTGGAGTTTGCACGTTCTCCCTGTGCGTGTGTGGGTTTTTTCCGGGTACTCCGGTTTCCTCCCACATTCCAAAAACATGCATGTTAGCTTAATTGGCGAGTCTAAATTGTCCATAGGTATGAATGTGAGTGTGAAAGCTTGTTTGTCTATATGTGCCCTGCAATTGACTGGCAACCAGTCCAGGGTGTACCCCGCCTCCCACACAAAGTCAGCTGGGATAGGCTCCAGCATCCCCGCGACACTAATGAGGATAAGCAGTATAGAAAATGAATGAATGAATAAATAATCATGCCAGTGACCTAAATGACTCAACAAGACCTAAGATAAAAACTTCATCATCCTACTGTCCACCACAGAAGTGGTTTGCAGATGTTTTGCGTATGTGTAACCTAAAAAGGCACAAAGAACTTGGACCTCGATTCAATACTTATACCTATCCAATATCAAAGATTTATTTGTACGTTTTTATAAACCTGAACGCCCACATCTTTTACATTTTGGCTTTTTTTTTGCACGAGAGGTAAAAAGAGGTGATGCTGCAGCAACACACTAATGGATGCCACTTTAAGAGCACTTTTAAACCATAAAAATGGCCACAAGGTGGAAGAAGTGCATTTGACAAGCGTGCAACATCCATCCATCCATTGTCTATGCTGCTTGTGAATAGGAATGGGAAAAACATACACTGCATGGCAAAAAGAAAAAAGATTTAAGTAAGCAAATAGGTAGGATGTTGCTGCATTTGGTCTGGTCTTGGTTCAGCATCACTACGTGCTCAAAGAATGAGGTCAGCTGACTACCTGAATATACTGAATGAACATGTTATTCCATCAATGGATTTTTCTTCCATTGCCAGGATTCATCAGGCTCAAATTGTAAAAGAGTGGTTCAGGGAGCATGAGACATCATTTTCACACCACAGAGTCCAGACCTTAACCCCATTGAGAATCTTTGGGATGTGCTGGAGAAGGCTTTGCGCGGCGAGTGTATGACCTTTTTTTGGTGGCCATGGAGTATACATGACAGCAATGAGGAAGACCGTGGAGCAAAGTAGCGTGCAGAAGTTTACGCTTTGTAGGGACATTTTAACGCATGTGCTTGCAAACGCACCAACGTACGCACGCGTGCACAGTCACAGTTCAGTTCCACATGTGAAAATCGTGAATAGTTCATGGTGTTATATTTGTAAATACATTTTTCTTTTTCATGTAAAACAACCGTTTTTGTGCTTTGTATGTCCCAAATTTGTGTCATAGTGAAAGTTGTGCTTGAAATGATTCTTTTCCCCAAAGCTCTCCTTTTTTTGTTAGGCACTATTACATTTCCAGAAACGTACTTAATTACTAAACAACGGAATGAGGTAGAATCAAAGTTTTTTTTCTGATGAAAGACAGGAATCTAATCTTTACTTTGGTATGCTACATGTTTATACTTTTTATAACACTCTGTGTGCCTTGAAAGATCAATCAAAATCGTCTAAAATGGCTGGTGCTGAAGGGGTTGTATTTCGGCTACAGAAGAAGAAAATCCTAGAGCTTCCTATCCTCAGTGTCATTCAGCCCCTCTGTGCAGATCTCAGCCCAAGAATTTACAGGAACTGGAGGCATTTTGCCAAGAATAACGTGCAGCTTTACCTCCTGAGAAATTAAACGGAATCATCCTGAACTAACACAAAAGGCTTCAAGCTGTGGTTGATGTTAAAGGTGGCAATACAAGGTATTAAAACTAGGCTATGGGTAGGAGTGAAAGAAATGTTTTTGTAATATCATTGATATTCTCTGTAAAATGACCAAGCAACCTCAAATACCGCCTGAATATGCAAACCTACGAAGGTGAATACTTTGGTAATGATCCAAATTGTTCTGCCTTGCCAGAGGTACAGTATGTGCTCAGCTGAGTGCCATTTATGGGTTTAATTAGTAGAAATGCAGAATTGCATCCATCATACCGGTCGTGTGGAACGATGGGACGGACTTCATTACTGATGAAGTGCACCAGACAACTTTATGTGCTCATCGTCAAATCCGCAGACAGCAAAAAGTGACAAAGGTACTGGTGTGCAACTTACAACGTATATACTCAGGGAACAGAGGTGGCTGACACTTTTGTTTCTGCCCTCGTTTTTCATGTGCTGAATTCAAAGATCTAAAACTTTTTCTCGGTACACTCAAATCTGTCATAATCTGTGTTAGTGAACATTGGCGCCTCAGAGGCGTGGCATATTAAGATACTGATTAGACAGCACAATTAGTGCACGGGTGTGCCTCGAGCTGGCAACAATAAAAGGCCACAACAAAATGAAGCCCGAGTGGCCCGTGGTGGCGGTGGGGCTACGGTACTGTGTGGGCACGTGTATGTTTTAAACACGTGCATTTTATTGATGGCCTTTTGAATGGATAGAGATACCGTGACAAGATTCTGAGGCCCCTAATGCACAACCATCATGTTGCGGCATGATAATGCATGGCCAGCATACTCATCTGACGTGTCACCCATTGAGCACATTTGGGATGCTCTGGATCAGCATGTATGGTATTTGCAGCATAGCGTGGTCAGACCAGAAATTGGTTGAGGTAGCCATGGTAACCAATGCAAGTCTTGTATTTAATGTACTGACCCCTTGCTGGTGTTCATGACCTACTGTGCCCATTAATTGTGCATCTCCAGATCACAACTAATGGGCACATATGCATCTAAACATACACACTGATCATCAGTCCAATCAGGTGATGACAAAATGTATATGCATCACCTACTGAGTTTCATCCTGAATCTGTCAGAAAGCTCAAAATGCAGACAAGATGTGTGTGTGTGTGTGCCACAATCCTGTTTGTCATACAAGACCAAGAGCAGCTGTGAGCATCCCACTTAGTATGCCTCTACGTGCACACAACACAGCACTGCAATTTCTGCCCTCACTGCTAGCCAAAGTTCCATTCAGGGTAGCTGCCCTGCTTTGGAAAAAACAATGTTTGGGGGGGGGGGAAAGAATCATGTTTAATTATGTGTGCTGTCTTTGCCAGTAAGAGTCTTCAATAAAAGTAAAAAATGTGTTCATTTCATTCACCTTTATTATTCTTTTTGCATTGTTTTCAGCAGGTAAACAGTTTGAAATTAATATTTGTGGGTATCTGGAAAGGATGCATTGAATTGACATTATTTCCTACGGGGAAAAATGCTCGGATTTCAGTTTTCGACATTTTAGAAGAACAATAAAACCAAAGTTGGCAGATTTTGGATGAATTTGGCTAACAGTGACGGTTCTGGACACTGGCAGTCAGGGTGTTTTTCACATTCACAATCAAACAGAAGTGTCTTCTGTACACTCTATTTGGTCTCACTATACAGTAATGCATAGCAGACTGTATACACAGGAGAAGAGGGAACAAAAAAAGAGACAATTTGTTAGGAAGTTTAACATCAAACAGCAAATCCCTGGAAACATTCTTACAAGATGTCTGAATTTCTTCTGCAGCCACAATTAATCAATCAATCAATCAGACTTTAATTGTATAGCACTTTTCCTACACACAAGATACAATACAAATTTAGCAACAGAAATTATCTTCATCCCACCCCACCCACAATTAGAAGAAAAATAAAAAAAGATCAAAAGAATATAATATAGCAAAAACATCTTTCATTATAGTCTAAGATGAAAAAAAGTACGACGGCGTATTAGGGCCACATAAAAAAACATTTTAGAGTTCAAGATTAAAAGTCGTAAATTTATGAGAAAAAAAAGTTTTAAAATAACCTTTGACCCAGGTCAAAAGTCACACAAGTCTCTTGTGTTAAAGGCTGTCTCGGGCAATGGCTGTTAAATGAAGCATTAAAATCATCACGATTTCGAGAATCACGTCGTAAATTTACAAGAATAATGTGGTATATTTACGAAAAAAGATTGTCATGTTACGAGAGGTCGGTGCCAGTCGTGGTGGCAAGCCCCGAACCCGATGGTGGACACCGGGGGTTAGGGATGCTGTCAAGCTGAAGAAGGAGTCTTATCAAGCATGGATGGCTTGCGGGACTCCCGAAGCAGCTGACAGATACCAGCAGGCCAAGCGGCACGCGGCTTCAGAGGTGGTCGAGGCAAAAACTCGGGTGTGGGAGGAGTTCGGTGAGGCTATGGAGCACGACTTTCGGTCGGCCTCCAAGAGGTTCTGGCAAACCGTCCGACACCTCAGAAAGGGGAAGCAGCCCCCAGTTCACACTGTTTACAGTGCGAACTGGGGCTTGCTGACCTCGACTGTGGATATAGTTGGTCGGTGGAAGGAATACTTCGAGGCCCTTCTCAAGCTTGGCAAAGTGTCTTTTATGCACAGTTGCTTTGGATTTCATCCCCGTTATGCATACTCGTTGTTTATTCATATTACATGAGATTCAAATATACTGTAGGTTACTAAATACGAGTGTCTTTATCAGTGGGGAAAATATGCTTATCTTACCTGACATACCAACTTCAACCCCACCAAAACCCGCAATACTGACAGCTCAGAGGGTAAAGGATGCAAGGTCCTCCGCCGAGCTCTTCCGCCGAGCTCAGTGTCACACTGGTTGAGGGGCCGCCACAAGGCCATTTTTGCATTATCAGCCCGTGGAGGTCTTCTCACGTGACAATATATGTGGCCACTGTTAACTTGGACCTCCAGGACCAAAACATCCGTTTCCGTCTGGGACAAGAAGCCTCGCCTGGTCTTGGAAATTACAGCCCTAAGCAAAACCATGAATTCTGCTGTCTACCAAAAAATCCTGAGGGGGAATCCCTGGCAAACTGTTCATGACCTCAAGCTGAAACAACTTTCAGTGCAGATCTTCTCAGCAGTTTTCAACAATCTCTGCAGGCATCTGTGGTGCATCACAGTGGAGCTGCCGTGCCACACGGTGATGCAGATGTTCAAGATGCCTACCACAGTGCAGCTGGAGAAGTTGCCGATGCTCTTAGGTGACATGCCCAATTTCCTAGGCCTCCTGAGGAAGTATAAAAGAGCCTCACTGATACTTGAAGCTGCTCAGCCTCTCCAATTCATGCTCCGGGACAAAGAGTGGACAATGAATTCTCCTTTCCTTTTTTATGCCCACTTTCATCGCCTTGATCTTGTCTGTATTGAGGGTGAGGTTATTTTCACACCATGTCACCAGATTGTGCACCTTTCTTCAATATGGCAGCAGTCATGTAATAATAACAATAATAATACATTTCATTTAACAGCGCCTTTCATGACACTCAAGGACACTTTACAAGCATTACGATACATAAAACGCAGTAGGTAGCATATAAAACAGACAAAAACACATCACACATCAGTACAGAAAAAGGAAGTGTAAGATCAGAGGGAAAAGGCTGTCCTGAACAGGTGGGTTTTGAGTCTAGTTTTAAACATGGGCAGAGAGTCTATGTTGTGGAGATCGGATGGGAGAGCGTTCCAGAGCTGAGGGGCAGAGTAACTGAAAGAATGATTGTGACACTGTGGTGTCATCTGCAAACTTTCGGATGAGAGGTGTGTGTTGGATGGGGCTAGGGACACAACCCTGTGGAGTACCAAAGTTTGCAGTGATGTGTGCCTCCCTTTGTGCTTTCAAATTGGGCATAGAATAAGTTGAGGTCTGAAGGGACGGTAGTCCTGGAGGTGGTCCTGTGGTCGGTGATGTTGAAGGTGAATGTGTGAGCAAGGTGTTTATTGTAGCCCTTGTAAGAATGATAGTTGTTAGCCATTCATTCTGGGTTGATGTTATAGTGGGGACTGAACCTGCCGCTGTAAAACAAATGAACTGACCTTATTTGTAGTGTAGAGGACAGAGCACTTTATCTTTTTGTGATTTTTGAAACCAATCCCAGCGCACACACACACACACACACAGGTAGAGGCTCACTGTGATTACTTCAACTTAATAGCTTGCAATTAAAGTCACCTGACCTACTTGATTATATACAGTACCTATATATTTAAAAATCTATCACATCACCACTATTAACATTCACAGACAGCAGGGATTTTCATGCTGGCAGGCTTGGTGGGACTAAATTATTTTGGTATAGTACGCTATCGTGCACACCAAGGATGTCAATAAGACTAAAAGATATCGTCATACCAACATGGCTGTTAATTAATTATCTGAAGAGCATTTGTCAGGTTTTATCTGACTCACACTCTTCCTTCCCTGCCCTCACACTTTGCCGACTTCAGGGGCTTTACCTTTATCCAGGTTAATGCTGACATTATTTCATTTTGAAGCTTACTTAGCACAGAACAGGAAGTCACCGTGTGCAGGGTTTATGCAGTGGAAATAGACAAGAGCACAAGTAAAAGCCCCTCAGTTCTACTGTACCTGTTGCGTGGTTTACCGAGTACTCACACGCGTTACCTCCGCAATCATTTTAATCAAATCATAGCGTGTATTATTATTTGTCTGGACGCATTGAACTCATATTTTCACTGGTTTGTATTAAGTACATGCCTGAACTATTTGTTTTTACACACAACCAAATTTGGGGGGCCTTCCGAACTGAAGCCCTCCTAAAACAGACCTGATGACGTCCATGATACACACTGACGTGAAGCAGCGGGTGGCTTCATGTCCACAAAGGACTGAGACCAACTGGGCAATGTCGCAATGCAACATCGGGCTGCCTAAGGCTTTGTGTGCATGGCTCCGTATACTCGTCACTCTGCCCCTACAGTCACTTTCAACAATGTAATGCATGCGTGTCTTTCATAAGAACTGCTGTTATGCAGCTCTGCATTGGATATCCGACTATTACTAATATGCAGGCATCTCATGTGTCTACTTGTCATTAGAGGATCATCACAGATATGTAACCCACATAAATGCTTTGCATTTTTTGAGCAGTCAATGTGAGATTTCTTCAAATGATATGTCAAATTTATAGAGGCAAATAGTAACATTGAGCAATAACACAGAGCTGAGAGCAGCATGCATTAACAAGCATGTACAACATAAGTGCTCTGACAAATTAAGTTAACGGCCTTCATCTCACGCTACTTACTATTTCATTAACTGGTCCATCCGTCTTCACATACAACAATTGCATTTCCAGGATAGGTGATGGATGGCAGCGAGTGTTGTTTTTGACTGGATGAATTGGATTTTGTGAACATATGTACTTATGTAAATACATGTTACTAAAGTACAGCTTCAAAATGATCAGTAGTTTTTTCCAGCATCATATGAAAATGTCAGACCCTAATGAGGATAAGCGGCTTAGAAAATGAATGAATGGATGGATGGAGCCAAATAGAGAAAGTAAGAAATGCTTTAGGAGTGTATGCAGCAGAGAGAAGCAAGTGGACTGTAGCTGTACTAAAAATCTTCACACGATACAGTAACAACCCAGTATAATGCAGGTTTGACTGTGTGCGCTACAATATAATATTATATAATTTAATAATAATCCTTCCCTTCGGCTATTTCTATATTTGTACTTAAAATTATTTTTCTTAATTAAATTATGTTGCTTGTTGTACGTGAGTTACAACTATTCATGTGTCATCTGTGAAGTTGTTGTTAGCACAAAATAATCTATTTATCCTTTGGTATATTTCATTCATTCATTTTCTGTATCGCTTATCCTCATTAGGGTCACGGGGATGCTGGAGCCTATCCCAGCTGGCTTTGGGCGAGAGGCGGGGTACACCCTGGACTGGTCGCCAGTCAATCGCAGGGCACATATAGACAAACAAACATTCACACTCACATTCATACCGATGGACAATTTTAGAATCGCCAATTAACCTAACATGCATGTTTTTGGAATGTGGGAGGAAAGCGGACTACCCGGAGAACACCCACACACGCACGGGGAGAACATGCAAACTCCACACAGAGATGCCCAACGGAGATTTGAACCCAGGTCTTCCAGATCTCCTGACTGTGTGGCCAATGTGCTAACCACTCAGCCACCGTGCGTGAACCGAAAGGCATTTTCCTATGTTACAGCGATGTGTGCTTGAATGATGACTCCTGTCAAGGTTTTGAGTCCCTCCCCTTATTCTGGCGCAGAATGCAGAAGGGGGGTGAGCTCCAGGATGCTCGTTCTTTGTTGAATCTCTGTTACTTTTTTAATACTATACCTCATTGTTGTGAGGTGCGCTTTTGCTCAATCTAGAAGATGAAATAAGCTTATTTGGGTTTCCAAAAGACCCAATTTGCCATGATGAATGGACCAGGCAAGTGCAAGGAACACAAATAAAATGGACAAGGTCCAATTCACCAGTATTGTGCTCCACACACTTCAAGGACATTTGTTTTGATAGTATTCCTCGGTTAAAGGGAAATTTGGGACTGAGTGTGTATTACCAGAGCTATGCCAACTATCTTTCCTTATTGATGCAAACGGCCATTCACAAATTCAAAAACCCAGAAGACGTTCGGCTATGGAAAGTTGACAGTAAGTAAATCCACATTTTTATGCAAGATATATTCTCCCCATCTTAGAATGTGTTTTCATGTCAAATTTCATTGCTAGCCTACAAAAAAAACGGTCATTATTTTTTGACTGCTCACTGGTCTCCGCCTCCCGCCCTGCTGGGATGGGCTCCAGCATACCCGCGACCCTAATGAGGACAAGCGGCATAGAAAAGGAACAAATGAATGAATGAATGCTCACAGGTTTTGTACTTCAGTGAATAGTCTGCATATATCTCTGTCGCAACCACAGCCAGTAAAACAACATTCCTGTTTATCATCAATGTTCTTTGTGTTATAGCAGATGCTCAAAGCACTGCCTTGCCAACAAGTGAAGTCAGCTCTGGCTTTGCAAATTGATGCAGCGCCAGCCGACAGTGTGCTCTGTCGCTCCTCAAGATATAGATCAAATCTGTATGCTGCCTCAAACACTTCATTTTCTTCTACTTCAGAAGACGTTTTCAGTTACTCTTTTGCCCTATACACAGATATGCAGTGAGCTAAACTCTCTCCCAAAAAGCACCGGAGACAGGAGATGGCGTTAGTACTTCAATGGAAGCCGTGTAAAATTGTAAAACAATGGACAGGGCAACAGACACATAGAGAAAAAACAAATAAATAGGTCATCAAATGCACATAACATCAACAGAATATTACACATAATATATATAATGTATATAATCTGTATATAATCAAATATACTTACAGTTTGTGCTTTTTGGAGAGCAAAGCAACAGGGATGCAGGAAGATTGAGTGCAGATTTCTTCTGCATAGCTGTGTTCCATTACGGGGTCTTTATCCTTCAAGTGTGAATTTGCAGGGTTATGTGCAGATGTTGCAGCGGGCATCCCTTGTGACTGAGGGCCCTCGACTGTGTGGTAGCAGCTGGGTTTTTCAACAGGACAACGCTGCAGTTCACAATGCTCGCTTGACGAAGGACTTCCACTCTTTTTGACCATCCCTCATGCTCACCTGATTTAAATCCCATAGAGAACATCTGGGGATGGATGGCAAGGAAAGTTTATAAAAATGGCCATCAGTTCCACGCAGTTGATGCGCTTCGTGACGCCATCTTCACCACTTGGGGCAATGTTCCCACTAGCTTCCTGGAAACACTCGCATCAAGCATGCCCAAACCAATTTTGAAGTGATTTACAAGAACGGTGGAGCTACTCATTACTGAGTCCTACTGAGAATATTTTTTGTTCTGGTTTGGAGAGTTTTTTGTCATTTTTGAGCAATGGTCTTTAACTTTTGATCAGCTGATCAACATCCTATTTCAAGTTGATCGCTGTTTTCAGTTCCACACGGTGGATGAGTGGGTATCATATTGGCCTCACAGTCAGCAGGTTCAAGGTTCGAATCTCCGTTGGGCATCTCTGTGTGGAGTTTGCATGTTCACCCCGTGCGTGCTTGGGTTTTCTACAGGTACTCCGGTTTCCTCCCACATTCCAAAAACACGTATGTTAGGTTAATTGGCAACTCTAAATTGTCCGTATGAATGTGAGTGTGAATGTGTGGCTATATGTGCTCTGCAATTGACTTGCGACTAGTCCAGGGTGTCGCCCGCCTCTCACCCAAAGTCAACTGGGATGAGCTCCAGCATGCCCGCAGCCCTAATGAGGATAAGCGGCATAGAAAATGAAGGAATGAATGTTGTTTTCAGTAAATTCCTTTTTCAAAGTGATTTTTGTCACACTCCCTCTTTTTGCATTTGCATATTGTAGCTCCAATTAAAACCTCATTAAGATCCAAATGTGCAAAAGGTAAAATTGTAGCAATTTTCAACTGGTCAAAAGATTTTGATCGGGAGTGTATGTGCCTGTGAGATAGTTTATCACTTTTTGTATAAATGATTAGGTACATAAATAAATGGGATGAAGTTACTGAGTATTGTTTGTGGACCACATGTACATTTGATTTTATTAGCAAATATGACCCTTTTTGAAGGTTTACATCACTCTCGACCTTGTCTTTTCTGTTCAGAACATTCCAGGAGTAAATGGACTCACAAGACAGATTGAAGGACAACAGGGCAAAGAAGTGGATAATAAATCCAAACATGTATACAGTACAGCCTTCTCCTGACTGGACATGCCCGGAACACCTCACCAGGGAGGTGTCCGGGAGGCATCCGAACTAGATGTCTGAGCCACCTCAACTTATCGTGGTGGTGGGGTGTAAGTGCCTGAGTGATCCTAGCAGCTATGTTGTCGGGGGATTTATGCCCCTGGTAGGGTCTCCCATGGCAAACAGGATCTAGGTGACGGGCCAGACTAAGGGTGATTAAGAAGACCCTTATGGAAATAAACAAGATGAGTGACCACACCTCGCCCGGACGTGTCACCCTGGAGTCAGTTCTGGGGGGGCGGGCTTGCAGGCGAGCGCCCGGTGGTCGGGCCTTCACTCGTGGGGCCCGGCTGGGCCCAGCCCGAAGAAGCCACACGGGATCTCCCCCCCGCAGACCCACCACCTGCAAGGCTTCGGTGCCATGCGATTTGGGCGGCAGTCGAGGGCGGGTGTCCTGGTAACCTGGTCTTCGGTGGCCAAATCTGCTTCTCTCTGAGATAGAGATAACTCTGCAGACAGATGGCTGCTCTACTACATTTCCAGCCACACTTAATCCCTAAATAAATATAAAACAACATTGGCACTATTATTTCATATTTTGTTAGGTCTCCTACTTTTTTTCTCTGCGCGACTGCCCGTACCAGCAACAGCAGCATCCTCTTGGGCCATGTCCAGATGTGCCACCATATACTGCATATCCTGCAGAAGCAGCACCGGGTTTCCAATCACCCGCAGCTGTGCCACTGAGGGGACACAGGGCCACAAGGGGAAATCCCTTCACTCAATCAGGTTGGCAACCTAACACACAAGCACCACAGCACAGGACCTCCAGCGGCCGGCCAGTACTACGCTAATTATGACCAGGCCGGCGCCCACTACCAGGCCTAGGGGGTGCCTGGGAGGCCCAGGGGGTAAAGACACGGCAGAACCCTTGCTCCCCATGACTGTGGACGGGAACGGACTGGTGGACACTGGTGCTACAGTATCCACTCTAAATGGCACCATTACTCAATCAAAACTCACACCACAGTGCATCTCACTTATGGATTTCTCAGGAAAACCCCGTTTGCTGCCTTTCACGAAACCTCTGGACATTCATCTTGCAGGGCTTCAGCTGAGACACGGGTTTATGTATGCACCCGATACACCGGTATGCCTTATCGGACGGGACTTGCTCATGACTGCACAATCCACCATTCTGTGCGGACTTCTGGGCCTCACAGTTCAATTTCCGAATGGAACATCTGTGGACTGCAATACTGGACATCGGGAGGTCAGTGGTTAATCAAACCTGTCTCCAACACACCGTCAGCTGACATTTTTTGGGCAGCCTTGCTGGAAAACGACTACAAACAACAAGGAGTCGTGGGGGACTACCGGATGTGGAAACCGTGGATCCTGACTCGTGGTGTGTATCTCCTGCCCTCTGACCCGTCTCATTGCACATTGTATTATGACAGAACCGATGACGACACATATCCCGAGGCCTTTGAAGGCCTACGGGAAGAATCCGAGGAATGGTCATTAGATTCCACCACATTGTACATTGGCAAAGAAGGTGTGGCTCCCCACGTGCAATTGAATCCGGCGCAAAACAAATGGTTCCGGATGGGCCATGAATTGACACCCTACATCACTCTAGCAGTCTCCCCGGTCACGAGACACGACAACTGAGTCCTACGGTAAAAAAGTTCATATCTAAAAATGATTGGCAAAATTCAGATGTTCCACAGGTTCAATATTCACCCTCTGCGGAGGCCTTCCGGATTCGGGGATGCCTCTATGAGGAGGCTGTGCTTCAACATCTGGAGATAACACGTGACCATGGTAGGGACCTATCTGATCACGACCTAGCAGCGGCACACCGGAGGGGGTGTGGTCGACAGGATCGTTTGATGTTGGTCTCAGCACAACAACCCCACCCATTCAGATACAGTTTGCTGATTCTCATGTCATTCACAGGCCGCAGTACCGTTGGCCTCCGGAGGTGGATACAGGAATGGTGGAGACGCTTTCGGGGTTATGGGTTGCAGGGGTCTTGGAGTAATCCTCCTCTCCTTGGTCGACTCCGTTACAACCTGTTTTGAAGGCAGCTGGTAAAAGTTACCGCATGGCTTATGATTTACGAGCAATAAATCATATCACGATAACCCCTGTTCTGCCTGTCCCCAAACCCCACCACATCCTCCCTCTCATGTCTCCTACACATGCATATTACACAGTGATTGACCTAGCAAATGCTTTTTTCTGCTTACCACTGCACCCAGATAGCAGAAGTACTTTGCTTTTACATTTCAA
This sequence comes from Oostethus manadensis, assembly GCA_024372805.1. Taxonomy (NCBI): domain Eukaryota; kingdom Metazoa; phylum Chordata; class Actinopteri; order Syngnathiformes; family Syngnathidae; genus Oostethus; species Oostethus manadensis. Next base: position 826,134 of record QODF01000049.1, on the reverse strand, counting down.
GGACACAGATACCAATACACTCGAGTTCCACAGGGGTGCACATAGGTTCAGTATGTTGATGATTTGCTCTTTGCCTGTGACTCAGCTGACATCTGAGTCATTCAAACATCTTGTGCTGGACTATGTAGACATGATCAAATTGGTGAAGGGAAAAAGATATATGTTGGTGGTGATTGACCAATTTTAGTCGTTGGGTCGAAGCAACGCCATCAAAAGATCAGAGTTCAGAAACTGTTGTTAAATTCCTGTTAAGAGAAGTAGTTCCGCGGTTTGGTATACCATCGTAAATAAGTTCAGATAATGGTTCGGCATTCGTGCAAAAAGTAGCTAAAGGAATATTACAACAGCTGCGAATAAAACAAAGGTTAGGATGTGTCTACCATCCTCAGTCCCAGGGAATGGTAGATCGGGTGAATGGGACAATCAAAGCCAAACTCAACAAAATATGTGCTAGCACAAAGCTGAATTGGATGGATGTGCTACCACTCGCACTAATGAGCAGGAACTAAAAGACTATCTAAAACAAAACAATTAACTGCCATACATATAGCTATCTAGGTGCAGGAGAAAAGCAGGGTTCCTGAGTCCACAGAGGTGGCAGGCGGCTTGGTGGTACCTGGCGACCAAGTGTACATCAAAGTATACAGGCGGAAGTGGCACGAGCCAAGACGAGAGGGCCCCTACAAGGTGGACCGAGCAACACCAACGGCGGTCCAGGTGGAAGGGACTGCATCCATGGACAAAGACCAGGCCGGCTGAGACGTGACTTCCGGACAAGCCATAGTCGAGGAGGGAGCCAGGGCGAGAGAAAACCACCCATCCAGGATGCTGGCGATGAGGAAGGGGTGAGACGAGCACCCTCCTCTGACATGTGACGTGCCAAGTCACCAACTCGTCTCGGCGAAGAAAGCCCCTCACCACAAAGGGTCCCTCCAGACGACAGCGTGCTGATCATCGGCGGGTGATTGAAGAAAGGGACTGAAGATGGCCAACACCGTTCTTACAGAGGCATAATAATCCTCTGGGCGGGGAAGAATGTGAGCTCAAAACAGCGCTCACAACCCACTTTGCCCCACCCAGGGACAACTCACTGCCCAAAAACTTTTTCCTCAACACCCACTTGCCAGGACAAGTATGCATAATGGACTGCATGAACTTCATCCGTGAATTAGATTCAGGATTGGACAAGATGAAACGATATAGGTTAAAGAGATGTGTTTGTGTTGTTTGGGGGTTTGGGACCCCAAAAGGGGGGAATATATGGTGAAAGTGTGAACTTCAGACGCTCTTGTAATTATATAATGAATTATACAACACTTAGTTATATAAAGTGTTTTCAGGAACACAATGACACCCAGAAGTGTGTAAACAAACATGTCCTGTTAGGAAAGAATTTCTGGGAAAGTACGTGCTGAACATGATGACATCCAGAAGTGTGTAAACAAACATGTCCTATTAGGGAGGGATTTCTTGGAAAATACGTGCGTATTGTGGTGTGCCATAAATGTATAAAAGCCATGTTCTAATAAACAGGGGAAGCTTTTATCCTCAGTTACTAAAGTGGTCCCCTCCGTGAATCACCACCTTACCGCGGTGGAGGGGTTTGAGTGCCCGAGTGATCCTAGGAGCTATGTTGTCGGGGCTTTATGCCCCTGGTAGGGTCTCCGAAGGCAAACAGGTTCTAGGTGTCGAGCCAGACTAAGAGTGATTCAGAAGACCCCTATGAAAAAAACCAAGAGGAGTGACCCCACCTCGCCCGGACGTGGGATACCGGGGCCTCACCCTGGAGCCAGGCCTGGGGAAGGGGCTCGCAGGCGAGCGCCTGGTGGCCAGGTCCCGTGTTGCTGAACTTCTGTCCGAATTACAGTTTGTCCATAACAAACACCATGTCCGAACATAGGGATGTCCATAAGTGCACTTGGCACCAGGACACCCTAGGTCGCAGGTCTATGATCGACTTTGTGGTCGTATCATCAGACCTGCGTCCGCATGTTCTGGACACAGAAGAGTGGTGAAGAGAGGGGCTGAGCTGTCAACTGACCACCACCTGGTGATGAGTTGGATTAAATGGCGGGGAAGGATTCCGGACAGACCTGGCAGACCCAAACGCGTAGTGTGGGTCTGTTGGAAACGTCTGGCAGAGGCTCCAGTTTGTCGAGTCTTCAACTCTCATTTCCGGCAGAGCTTCGCCTGCATCTCGACGGAGGACCGGGATATTGAGTCCGAATGGGCCTATTCCGTGCCTCTATTGCTGAGGCAGCCAGTTGTAGTTGCGGCCGCAAGGTGGTCGGTGCCAGTCGTGGTGGCAAGCCCCGAACCCGATGGTGGACACCGGGGGTTATGGATGCTGACAAGCTGAAAAAGGAGTCCTATCAAGCATGGATGGCTTGCGGGACTCCCGAAGCAGCTGACAGGTACCGGCAGGCCGAACGGCGCGCGGCTTCAGAGGTTGTCGAGGCAAAAACTTGGGTGTGGGAGGAGTTCGGTGAGGCTATGGAGCACGACTTTCGGTCGGCCTTGAAGAGGTGCTGGCAAACAGTCCGACACCTCAGAAAGGGGAAGCAGCCCCCAATTCACACTGTATACAGCGCGGACGGGGGCTTGCTGACCTCGACTATGGATATAGTTGGTCGGTGGAAGGAATACTTCGAGACCCTTCTCAATCCCACTGACATGCCTTCCGTAGAGGAAGCAGAGTCTGAGGATACATACGTGGACAGTTCTATTTTTTTTATTTATTTCTTTATTTAAAGGGACAATGCATATTGATGAACACTTATGTGTAAATATGCCATTACAGCCCATGTGATGTACTACTTTACATCTGTAGTCCCTGGCAGGTGAAGAAGAGAAAATAAACAAAAAATAAAAAATAAAAATAAAAAAACAGCACAAAACAAAACACAATGACACTATAAACACAGTGAAATAAAACAATAAAACACGATAAGAACGTACAACAATACATACACTATAGAAACATAGGAATTTAAAATGAATGGTCACAGATCTGGTTCCTCCTAAACCATTGTTTGAGATTGATTTTAAATGAACTAAAGGTAGTCAAGTCTCTTATAACAACTGGAATATTATTCCAAATTTCTGTACCTTTGACTGATTACACCTGTTGGCTGAAGGTTGTGTGTCTGAAAGGAATTACACAATCACCTCTCTTAGAGGCTCATGTTACCTTACCACTCATGGTGGATTTTATTTTAATGAACTCACCCAGAGGTGGTGGAGCCAGTCCATTTAAAACCCTATAAATGGAACACGCCAATTTAAATGTTCTAAAATTCTCAAAACTAAGAATATTGTATTTCTGCAGAATAAGACAATGATGAAAATGGAAAGATTTTCTATCAAACACTTTTAAAGCTTTTTTAATAAGCGATTCAATTAATTTTAAAGTTTTCAAACTTGTTAATGACCAGTTGGTAATACAATATTCAATAAGAGAAAAAATCATGGAATGAAGAAACATTTTAATAATAATAATAATGCCTTACACTTGCTATGCGCTTTACAAAGACTCTCAAAGCGCTTACACTGAGGTCATTATTCATTCACTCGCCACTTGGTGATGGTAAGCCACTTTTGTAGCCACAGCTGCCCTGGGGCAGATTGACAGAAGCGAGGCTGCCAGTGTGCGCCATCAGCCCCTCTGACCACCACCGACACTCACACACACACCACTTTCATACTAGGCAATGTGGGTGAAGTGCCTTGCCTAAGGACACAAGGAAAGTTTATTTCCTCCTACTGTGACACCTGGTGTTCCTCTGAGGTCTCCCATCCAAGTACTGACCAGGCCCTGCCCTGCTTAGCTTCTGAGATCTGACAGGATCAGGCTTTGACAGGCAGGTTTGGCCACAGCTTTTAGCAGCATTCTCTGGCAATGAAGTTCTAATTTGCCTAAAATTTTGAATATTAAAATTAACAATTTTGGATTTATTTTTTACGTGTTTTTTAAAAGATAAAGTAGAATCCAAAGTAACACCTGAATATTTCAATTCATGCACAAACTGCAACTAATCTCCTTTCAAAAAAACATGTAAATTAGACTTTGCTGCTACTTGTTTCGAAAATAACATGCAGAAAGTTTTTTTGGAATTTAGTAAAAGACATGATTTAGCAAGCCAGTCATCAATACAGGTAATTGCTGATGTCAGCTTTTTTGAGGCTTCTTTATCAGACGTTGCCTGTGTAAAAATGACAGCATCATCTGCATATAGTACAGTATTGAGATCTTGACATACGTTTGGTAAATTATTAAAGTATAATGAAAATAATATAGGCCCAAGTATAGAACCTTAGGGTACACCAACTTGACAGTCCAAATATGAGGATTTGATACTGCTGACAGACACACAATTGGTTCGATTTGACAAGTATGATTTTATCCAAAGAAATGCTTGATCAGAAAAGTTGAAATTTGTTAATCTAGACAAAAGTGTTTGATGGTCAACCGTGTCAAATGCCTTTTTTAAATCAAGAAAAACGGCACCAACAAAAGGACTGGTATCTAAAGAACACTTCACTTTTTCTAACAAAACATTAATTGATGTTTCAGTTGAATAGTTGGCACGAAAACCAAACTGCATAGCATGCAAAAGGTTCCCACCCCTACCCAAATGACTTAATGTTTTGTGACCCATTTTTCAATAATCTTAGATATAACAGGCACTATACTAATTGGTCTATAATTACTAACATCTACTCTGCTACCAGATTTGAAAATTGGGGTAATCATGGTCACTTTCCATGCTTCAGGGACAACAGAATGAGTAATTGACAAATTAATTATATGTGTTATTGGATATATCAAGGAATCTTTGTGCTGCTTTATAAAATGTGTATCTAGACCATACACATCTATCACCGTGGCTGAGGTAATTGGGGTAGCTAAATCACTCCCCAGTGGCTCCGGGGGTAGACGAGTTCCGCTCGGAATTTCTCAAGGCTCTGGATGTTGGAGGACTGTTGGTTGACACGCCTCTACAACATTGCATGGAAGTCAGGAACAGTACCTCTGGACTGGCAGACCGGGGTGGTGGTCCCCATTTTTAAAAAGGGTGACCGGAGGGTGTGTTCCAACTATAGGGGGATCACACTCCTTAGCCTTCCTGGGAAAGTCTACTCCAGGGTGCTGGAGAGAAGGGCACGACTGTTAGTCGAACCTCGGTTACTGGAGCTGCAATGTGGTTTTCGTCCCGGTCGCGGAACACTGGACCAGCTCTACACCCTTGCAAGGGTACTCGAGGGTATGTGGGAGTTTGCCCAACCGGTCTACATGTGCTTTGTATACCTGGAAAAGGCATTAGACCGTGTCCCTCGTGGTGTCCTATTGGGGGTGCTCCGGGAGTACGGGATTGGTGGCCCGCTACTACCCGGACCCGGATAAGCGGAGGAAAATGGATGGATGGACTAAAGTGGTGCGTTTGGCTTCATTATTCTCCAGGAAACTTGACAGCGTACGGCAAGAGGTGAGAGGGTGTAAACACATGACACAAACAGGACCCAGACTTTGTCGACCATCAGAACAGTCTGAAATACAGTAGCTCTCTTTCCTTGGTCTGTTGCTGTTTAATGGCTGGCTGGACTGCTCCGTTTGTGACGTCACAGCCAAGATGGCGGCTGTTCAGCAAGTCGCTAGGAAGGCGTATCCAAATCGTGTGAAAATGACCACTTCATTTCACCTGAGTGAAGTTGGCCCCCCACCGTGCTCAAAACTCTGGCCAATAAGTCTCATACGTGATGCGTTTGTGCTGTTTTGTGCAATTAAAAAGAAGGTTTGTGCTGCTTTTGTTTTTGAGTTTTTACAGTTTATTTTATAGGTCAACCAAAGTTCACCCAGCCCCCCATTTACTCCAAATGAAACCAACATTATCCCATTTGTTTGTGCTGCATTTGTGCTTTTTTGTGCAGTTCGGATGAATGTTTGTGTGTTTTTTGTTTTTGGGATATTAACGATTAAAAGTTTGGGCCATTACAGAAGCCTGTCGACATGCTCCGAATGAAACCAAAACAGTCTCATTTTGACCGTCCTCGTTTGTGTAGTTGAAATCAACTTTTGTGCTGCTTTTGTTTTTGAGATATTACACGTTTCTTAAAGGTCAACCAAAGGTCACTCAGCCCGTCGACATGCTATAAATGAAATTCTGGTGAAATCGACGTTTGTGCTGCTTTTTGTTGCTTGATTTCTTACAGGTCAATTAAAGTCACTTCATTGATGTTCATTGACTCATTAGGTGAGTATTTTCATTTTGTTATTACTCCTTGCAAACTTTTTTGGTCTCAAGAGCACTTTATAATAAAATACTTAATACATTTAATAATAAAATAAATAATATTATACCAATTTAAAATTGGCGACTCTAAATTGTCCATTAGAGTATGAATGTGATTGTGAATGGTTGTATATCTGCCCTGCGATCGACTGCCGACCAGTCTAGGATGTACCCCGCCTCCCCCCCAAAGTCAGCTAGGATAGGCTTCAGCATACCCGCGATGCTAATGAGGATAAGCAGTACAGAAAATGGATGGATACCAATTTATCCCCAACCATTTCCGGTTAAACCACGCCTGCTTTTGGTTTATGCCCCAACCACTCCAAGTACAGATACGGATCGAGGGACGCCTGTAACCACGACAAATGAGGGCTGGATAGAGAAAAGACACTATGTTGTCTTAATAAAGAATATTGATGTGGACTTTTGATGATACTTAACCATCATCTGATTTTATGGTAACAGTGATGTTATATTACAAAATACCAAAAACACAATTTCCAAAGGAAGAAAGTTAAAAAAACGGCTCAAAAATGAATAAAAAAACTTAATGACACAGAGTAGGAGGTGAAATGTTTCTTTAGTTTGTGCTCTCTATAATTGCAAGAATTTGAGAATTTAAAACGCTGTTGTGTTGGTCACTGTAGCACCAACAGCATGTTCACGCTGATCCCACAAATTCTAAGACTGTGGCGAGAGGAGTTAATTGGGGTTGCAATAGCAGAGAGGCAGCATTGAGCTGTTGAGCATCGAGAAAAACAAATGTTTGTTAGAAAGAATCGCTGTTATTGGATATGTACTGCAGTGAATTTTTTCCACTTTGATGCTCTCTGATTTCAGGCTTGTGATCTCTGTTGGTATCAGTAAGGCTGAAGGTCTCATGAATACAACTAAAGGTTATTTTGGGGCTTGTCTACAACTTTTGCAGGCATTTTATTTGAGCAATCTCAAGACTATCATTTGATTCATTTAGAGCCACACTATTGGACGATTCAGGGATGTAGTTCAATTTCACCCTCCATTATGGTTGGTGCTGGTCCAGAAACTCCTACGGGAAATGAATTCAGCTGCTCAATGCTCCAGCAGCACCTTCATCAGCCAGGTCTAACAAGTTGCAGGTTAGAAAACATAAGATGAACTTAAATTCGGGTCTCGAGTACTGGGACACATAATTATTTGACGACAGGTCTTGCTGGAATGAGAATTAGCACCTCCAAGTCTGAGTCCATGGTTCTTGCTTGGAAAAGGCTGGAGTGCCATCTCTGGGTTGGAGATGAGTTCCTGCACCAAGTGCAGAAGTTCAAGAACGTCAGGGTCTTGTTAACAAATTGGGTTGGGTATTGAGCATTGATGGAAATTGGGGCTAACATTTATATTCTCCCATGCAAACGTTTATGGCACCATCTCTTAAAAGCATCAAAATCTAGAATCGTTAGGAACCGAAATCAAAATCGGTAGCAGAACCGTAGTTCTTTTTTTGTTGTTCAAATTCAAACAAACGCCCAACCATATTCACGGGTGAGGGAAGGATAGAAGGCAAGCTTGACGGGCTGCTTGGTGCGTCATCTACAGTGATACGCACTCTGCATTGGTCCGTTGTGGTGAAAAGTGTGCTGAACTTGAAAGGACAAGATCGCGAGTACAAGCAGCTGAAATGTGTTTTCTTCATAGTGTGGCAGGGATCTCACATAGAAATACGGTGAGAAGCGCTGTCATTCAAGAGAAACTTGGAGTAGAACCGCTGCTCCTTCGAATAAAGAGGAGCCAGATGAGGTGAAATGGACATCTGGTCAGGATGCTTCCCAGATGGCTCCCTGATGAGGTGTTCAGGGCACGGTAGAAAACTATGTCTCTCAACTGGCCTGGATGAGCTGGATGAAATAGCGGGTGGGAGAGAAGTCTGGGCCCCCCATGCACCTTGGATAAGCGGAAGAAGATGGATGGATCAATGAATGACAGATAAACATGGACCTCTGCGTTTGTCTTTGTCTGTGTTCATGGGTAAGAAAATCCACACAACTCAGTTCAAGATCAAGCCTCTTTAACCTTTAGTGATGGGAATTTTGGCTTTTTTTTGGGGTGCAGCTTCTAAATGGCTCCTCATGTTTTATTGTTGCTTAAATTGATGCCTTACCAAAATAAATGTAAAATTAACTTGTGATGTCAAAATTTAATTAAATTAAATATCTATTATGTATACAGGTTTCTTAATATAAGACCCTTTTCAAGTAGACAAAAAGTTCTGATTTGTAAATTTTCAACACAACAACAAAACATTACAACATTACAAAATATAACAAGACAAAGTAGCATCTAGGCAAGTAGTGATGTGTCTTAGCATAGTAACATAGCAACATAGCAAGGCATGGCATAAATAATGTAAGACATCTGAGCAATTTATTTATTTATTTTAAACTATTTAAATAGTGGCGTGCTTTACAACATCGCTACAACAAAAACAAAAGACAATGTCATTAAAAATATGTAAAAATTGTGTTTTAAAAAAGTTACAAAAGATAAAATACAGTAAATGAATAATTAACAAGAACTACAAGGGGCTGCACGGTGGTCGAGTGGTTAGCATGTCGGCCACGCAGTCAAGAGATCCAGGTTCGAATTTACTCTTGGCATCTTTGTGTGGAGTTTGCATGTTCTTTGCGTGCATGTGTGGGTTTTCTCCGCGTACTCCGGTTTTCCCCCAAGTTAGGTTAATTGGTGATTCTAAATTTTTGTTTTTTGCTGCTGATTTTCCTCACCTTTCCAGCCTAGTCTATAAATATGCAACAATGTTCTTTCTTAACCGTACTGTGTAGTGTCAGTCCCCCTTCTGCTCAACGTCAACACATATTGTATGGCACCACACACACCAATCACCTGTGGCTTTAACAGAATAACAGAAAAGAAAAAAGACACAGATATCCGGCTCAGTCAGCGATCCGGCTCCCAATCAGGAGTATGCATGGGCTGGTGTGAAATTCTTATGGTGCGATAACGTTGGGAAAAAATATAACAATTTCATGCTTTCACTGTATTATAATTACAGCTTTAAAGTGATTCAATCAGTAAGTCAAGAAATCACAAAAAAAAGACTATTTCATAGCGTGGTGAAGGCGCAGGTCAAAACTTGTCAACAAATCTTTAAATTGTGAATCCCTTTTAAAGGAATCTTTCACGTGAGTATGATGTTTTTACTTAATAATGCTATTATAATGTGTTTTGTTATTTGCTATTTTGTATGTTTTAAAATTCAGCGTGTTTGTTTACACTACAACTTATTAAACAACATTTACGACTCATTGGGTTATGATATTCACGTCACCATATAATACTAAATCCTACAAAACACTACATCTACATGCTAAAGGACACAGAACTCTGCAAGGGCACACGCCTCGTCACACCTTGATGCCAACAAGGAAGCCAACGTCAGTTCTATCTATGCTGCGACAGTTAAGTCGCCAGACTTTTAGCAATAAAGCCATGCCTAATCAGGAGCTATATTGTAGTGTCTTGTATGTTAATTAGACAGCATTATCTATTTGTGTATTGTATAAGTCCACATGCGTTCCAGGTATGTGAGGCTCTGCTGATGAGAGGTTGTACCAGCAGCATGCATGATAAACAATAAACACACACATATATAGAATGATCTCTGGGAAGCGGGCCACACCAGACCTACTATTGGATTTTTGTGAGGCCCCTGTGCCTTTTTCAGTCTTTCCAGCTTATTGCCGCATAAACATGATATAACGTGTTCACCAGAGACAATGACTTTGTATGAAGTGTATTATTCATCCCAACCTTGTCATCAGCCCATGTGAATAGATCAAGACCTCAGTTTTGACCTTTTCTACTAGTCGATCCACCCCCTGCAAACCTGTAGATTAATAATTTACAGTTGTGGACTGTATGTATTATATTATTAAAAATTAGGTTATGACTATTTCATTTTGAACGTTTTAATCAGTATTCCAAATGTTTTTCAGATGAGCGTATGGTTGCCAACAGTAAACATTCATAACAGGCAGACATGTGCTTGTGTTGTATGCTACTGTATCTCTTAGCCCCAGCTGTACTGCAGAGCATTTTTAGTCACTTATGAACTTCTATTTAATTTTTATACAAAATAAATACATCTCTCTCTCTCCTCCCTGAGCCACCACCTTATTGTGGTGGAGGAGGTTGCATGTCCCAATGATCCTAGGAACTAGATTGTCGGAGGCTGTCATTACCCCTGGTAGGGTCACCCATGACAAACAGGTCCTAGGGGAGGGACCAGACAGAGAGTGGCTCAAAAGACCCTAATGATGAATAACACAATTGGACTTTGTTTTCCCTCGCCCGCACGCGGGTGACCGGGGTCCCACTCTGGAGCCAAGTCTTGAGGTGGGGCACAATAGCGAGTGTCTGGTGGCCGGGCCTGCACCCATGGGGCCTGGTCGGGCACAGCTCGAAAAGATAACGTGGCATATAGTCGGACTCATCTCAACGCACAGCAAGGGCTCAGGAACCAGTCCTCTTGAGAGGGGCTGGACTTCATTCCACTCTGGTGTTGCCGGTAATGAGAGGTGACGGGCAGGAGTGGCAATTCTTGTTGCACTCCGGCTCCAAGCCAGCACGTTGGAGTTTAACCCAGTAAACAAGAGGGTAGTTTCCCTATGCCTTTAGGTGGAGGGACGGGTTCTGACTGTTGTTTGTGCTTATGCGGCAAACAGCAGTTCAGAATACCAGCCCTTTTTGGAATCCTTAAAAGAAGTACTAGAAAGTGCTCCCTCGGGGGATTCCCTTGTTCTGCTGGGTGACTGCAACGCTCATGTTGGCAGCGACAGTGACACTTGGAGAGGTGTGACTGGGAGGAACTGGCAGTCACCAGGCAAACACTCAGACATGTGAGGAGTTCGGAGAGGCCATAGAAAACGACTTCCAGATGGCTTCAAAGAGATTCTGGACCACCACCCCAGGAGGGGGAAGCAGTGCACAGTCAACACTGTGTATGTTGGGGACGGTGTGCTGCTGACCTCGACTCGAGATGTTGTGGAACGGTGGAGAGAATACTTTGAAGACCTCCTCAATCCCGCCGACACATCTTCCAACATGGAAACAGTGTGCGGGGACTCTGAGGCGGGTTCTGCTATCTCTGGGGCTGAGGTTACCAAGGTGGTCAAAAAGCTCCTTGGTGGCAAGGCCATGGGGGTTGATGAGATCCGCCAAGAGTTCCTTAAGGCCCTGGATGCTGTAGGCGTGTCTTGGTTGACACGACTCTGCAGCATCGCGTGGACATCGTGGTCTGTGCCCCTGGACTGGCAGACTGGGGTCGTGGTCCCGCTTTTCAAGAAGAGGGACCGGAGGGTGTGTTCTAACTATCGTGGGATCACACACACCTTAGCCTTCCCGGTAAGGTCTATTCAGGGGTTCTGGAGAGGAGGATCCACTGGATAGTCAAATCTCGGATTCAGGAGGAGCAGTGCTATTTTCGTCCTGGTCCTGTGGACCAACTCTTAACTCTCGGCAGGGTCCTTGAGGGTTGAGGGGTTTCAGTTTGGTGGCCGCAGGATTCGGGGTCTCTTCTTTTTGTAGATAATGTGGTCCTGTTGGCCTTCAACTCTCACTGGATCGGTTCGCAGCTGGGTGTGAAGCTGCTGGGATGAGAATCAGCACCTCCAAATCCGAGTCCATGGTTCTCACCTGGAAAATGGTGGAGTGCCATCTCGGGGTCGGGGAGGAGGTGAGACTCAGGCAAAACTCAAGGCAAAACTCTCAATTTACCGGTCGATCTACGTTCCTACCCTCATCTATGGTCATGAGCTTTGGGTAGTGACCGAAAGGACAAGATAGCGGGTACAAGCGGCCGAAATGAGTTTTCTCCACAGGGTGGCTGGGCTCTCCCTTAGAGATAGGGTGAGAAGCACTGTCATCCGGGAGGGACTCTGAGTAGAACCTCTGCTCCTCCGCATTGACAGGAGCCAGATGAGGTGACTCGGGCATATAGTTAGGATGCCTCCCGGACGCCTCCCTAGGGAGGTGTTCAGGGCACGTCCAACCGGTAGGAGGCCTCTGGGAAGACCCAGGACACGCTATGTCTATACGCAGGAAACTATGTCTCGCATCTGGCCTGGGAACACCTCGACATCTGCCGGTAAAGAGCTGGACGAAGTGGCCGGGGAGAGGGAAATCTGGGCTTCCCTGCTTAGGCTGCCGCCCCCGCGACCCGACCTCGGATAAGCGGAAGAAAATGGATGGATAAATACATCTTGACTTTGACAGGAAATCATGCACATCCACATAATGAATGACTATTTATTTGCCATTTATTTTGCCACCCAATTATTAACAATTATTTGGACAAATTTTAATGTATCGATGTTTTAATGCAGGTATCTAATTCCTAATATCACTGAAAGGCTTCATTTGTGTTGGTAGTATTTAACATTTAAAATAAATTAGCACACCAACACTGCAGGTAAACACAATAAATGCCACATAGTCATGATAATGGTGGATGAAACATGTCCATTCCCACCGAGGTCAACTGGTTGCTTAACAAGATGATATAGGCACAGTTAAACATGAGGCCACCATTTTCGATACTTTGTAAAAGTAATGTTGATAAGGAATAATTATACAATATCAGCTCCTTTGTTTTTCAGGAAAGCCAGTTAAACCCAGATGTGAACCCGAAACCATCTGGCTGCGTGAGCAGACGTGCAAACCACAATAAAAGGCATATAAAAATGTCATTAGTTTTTAATTATTATTGCATTAGGAAAAGAAGAAGTTTTCTTTCTATGGAATCTTTCTGTATTTTTTTATTTTATTAGATTTTTGTTCTATTGGTACCCACAGTCACGTTTGGGGGCGGCTAACTCTCATCTTTAAGAATTTATTGCTCACAATGATGCAACAACAAAATTAAGATGACAAAACACGTCTTATAAAATAGTGATATAAATTAAAAAAAAATATATATATATATACGTATATATAGTGATATAAGACTGCCAAAGACGCCATTTGCCATTTATATATATATATATATGTGTGTCATATGTCTTATACTGTATGTCTTCAGACATGTGGTCAATATATTTCTATCCAGTAGGGGGCAAACTTAAATCCCCACCCCGCAGATTGGCTAACACAAGGCTGGTGGAGAAAAGTGAATTGTGGGTTGAGAGAAAATGGCAAAGTTCATGCCAAAATCAAGTGGTGAAAAACGTTATTACATTTCATTACAAGCAGCTTACACAGACTTTGTCTGGCGGTGGACCTGCTGTAAGGAGTGTTGCGATCATGAAGGATGCAGGTGACAATAACAACCGTCGTAACAACGTTGCGGTTACATTGTTGAGCCTTTTGGTGTTGCATCGGAGCCTGACTGACCCTGATTCCTCTGTTGTGTGGATGCGTAAGGTGCAGGGATTCTGCAGCAATATTCTATTGCCATATTACGGAGCCCCTAAAGCGTAGGTCTCAAACTCAAGTGTTTATCTTGGGGCCGCATATGAAGGAGTCTGGTTCCACCAGACATGGTGGGGAAGATTCTGGTTGGTGTGAAGGTGACTGGCACTGTGCACGGAGGGGTCAAAGAAGTACGACCAAAATGTGGTGCAGGTCCTGCCATGTCCCCCTGCACGCACAAGAATGCTACACAGTCTACCACACTAGAAGAAGTACTCTTGAGTACATAGATGCATGCACGCGCTGTAAATAGTCAACTGTAAATATTTGACACACACATGGTTTACGAGCATTTTTTCCGTGCATTTTTGTTGTTTCATAGACGTAAACAACTGGTCAGATGTTTGAAGTGTCACTAAAACAAAGAAATTTGGACATCAGTCACTGTTCTGCTTGAATTTGCTTCTCTGCAGAAAAAGCTTATTTTCTCCGTTTTTTGGTCAAAATCAGGTGTTTTTGCTGAAACTATCATATGTTTTACTGCCGCTTTCTAAAGAACCATAAAGGCTAGAAAAAAACTTTTTTCTGATGAAAGAAACAAGTCTCAAGTTTCTTTATATGTGTTCAATGTTTATGTAGCCCTAAAGCTCAATATTCTGTGGGTCATGAAAGTTTGGCAAAAATTGCCAAAATGGCCAAAAACTCTGGCAGTATGGAGCTCCCTGCTCTGAAAATGGCTGGCAGTTAATGAGTTAAAAATACTGTAAGGTGTGCTCCTTGCAAACAATCCATATTATAATTACAGTGCAGTGTCCCATGTTGCAGGGATTTAGTGTTTAAACAGGGGCTGATCCAGTGTAAGCCCCTCCCCCCAGTCAGACGTTGCTACAACAGGCCAATACTGTTCATCACATACAAATAGAGAGTTCTTAATTATAAATGAAGTTCTCCCTGTATTCTGTCATTTTCAAGCTACAGCTGTTGCTTGGTTATTCAAAAAAATACTGTCTTTTGGACAAAAGTGGGCTTGTACGGGACCATTGTCAGTGAGTAAGGACTTCCCACAAGTCTATTTATGGAGAGGCCAGGAATAATGTGGCCCACTTCCACATTAACCTTCTGTTTCCTAGCTTGGTATAATCAGGCGCTATACAGATGGTGCACTGGGCACAATGTCATTTTAAACTTTTTCAAGGGATGAGCACATACTGTGACCTACATGCACTTGTCTCTCTCTGACTGAGCAGATGTTGGAGGTATAATCATACATACTGTCTTTTCCTCAGCGGCACGGTCTCTACACCAAACATCGCTGGTCTCACCACAGTTTTGTACACCTTCCCTTTCATTTTAGCTGAAACTCTATCACACCCGACACTTTTCTCCACCCTTTCCAGCATGCCTGCACACGCTTCTTCACCTCTTTTCCACACTCTCCATTGCTGTGGACTGTTGACCCTAAGTACTTAAAATTCTCCACCTTCTCTATCTTTTCTCCCTGTAACCTCACTCTTCCACTTGGGTCCCTCTCATTTCCTAGCAGGATTCATGCAACAAAATGTACTTCTGGATTAAGAGTTACAAGGTGAGGTGAGGTGTATTATTTATTTATCCTTCTATTCTAAAATCAATCAAAACATCCTAACTACAAAATTGGAAAGGTATGGAATCAGAGGGTTAGTTCTGAACTGGGTTAAAAGCTACCTTGCAAACAGGAAACAATATGTGAAGCTAGGAGATTATACATCTACAAATTTAGAGATACTATGTGGCGCACCACAAGGCTCAATTTTGGGACCAAAATTATTTAACCTATACTGTACATTAACGACATCTGCAAAGTGACAAAACACCTTAAGCTAGTACTATTTGCAGATGATACCACCGCTTTTTCTTTGGAGAAAACTCTCTGGTAATAGCAGAAGAAATACTTGTGAGAAAATACAAATTGACAGTGAGGAAATTGAAAGGGTGAATGAGCATGAATTTTTGGTTGTCATAATTGATGACAGAATGAGTTGGAAACCTCGCATCAAAAACATGCAACATAAAGTAGCAAGAAATACTTCAATACCGAATAAAATAAAATGTGTCCTGGATCAAAAATCACTCCAAACTCTCTATTGTTCTCTGGTGTTTCCATATCTAACTTATTGTGTGGAGGTATGGGGAAATAACTAAAAAAGTACACTTCACTCGCTTGATGTACTGCAAAAGATTAATTAGGATAATCCATAACGCGGCGTATATAGAACATCACAAGTACATGTTCTGTCTGTTGACTGTTTGTTACGATCACCTTATACTTATACTAGAAACGTTTCATCCTAGTGAGAACATTGTCTGTATTACAACAATGTTTTGTTACAATTGTTATACACCACTCATCACTATTATTATTATTTATTACGAGTATCATTAAATCAGGACGGCAATATAATTTATTTACCATGACAAGGACTACTATTTAACACACTGTCACATGACCCTACTTATGCATTCAAACTTAGTAACTGCAGGAAGTCTACAAATGTATTGAAATAGGGGAGAGCCTACGGGGGTAGGATTTAATAAGCTTTGCTTCCTCCTACTCCTTTTGGACATGTGGAACTGTCAAGTGTATTAAGTGATGTATTTCAATGTTATCTATATGCATGTTCAAATAAAACTAAACCATTACCATACCATTCTTTTTTTTTATTGTGTAATTAATTGTTGTAATTGTATTATTCTGTGACCATGTGATTAAGTTTATAATGACATTCTTGGAGAGGTGCGTGAAACCTAAATTTCTCTTGGAGATTAATAAAGTATCTATCTATCTTTAGCGCAGTGGTTTTGAAACTGGGGGGCGCCCCGGCATTATAGCTGGGGCGTAGCGGGACTTCCATGAACATGATTCATTATTACTTAGACTACAAGCTGCTACTTTTTTGTCTCCCTTAGAACCCCCAGGCTTTAATAACGACGCGCCGTGTTTATGGATTTTGTTTGCCAATTTGGGTGTGTTCAATTGTGTGGCAAAAAAAGTTTGCGAGCTACCGCTTTAGCGCATGTAAAGCTGGTATTGTGCCGATATTTCATTATGAATCTGCACATCACCGTATGGGCAACAAACATCCAACTTACTCTGCAGGCATGGAGAATGTACAAAATAGTGAGACATACCAAAATTTGACATTTTGCTCAAACCAGACACACATAGGCACATAGAAACCGTAAGGACAACACACAAAGATCGTATGTGTGTTTTACAACCTGAAAAAATGTAAGTGCGCAGAGTTTGTTTGACATGACAAAGAACCTCTGCAGACGATCTGCGGCCAGTCTACAGCTGAAAAATCCGTACGTCACAAGCACGTCCTCCGTGCATTCCTTGCATTTTTGCACACAGACCAGCCGCAGGAGCCCTTATAACTATTTTTGACAGAGGATTAAGGGCACTTGATGGAAAAAAAGTAGAGTGTACAAATGCAACTGCATGTGGCGGGAATATTGTCACAAGTGAGGGTAATAAAAGATCAATAATACAAATGACTGGTGACTCACAGACAGAAGACAAAAGATATTGAAGCATTGACGACAACAAACCTGTATTAGAAATTGTTCCAGACATTCTATTGTCATTGGAATAATTGAGTTGTATTCAGGATTTGCGTAGATCCCCATATGTGTATTCAAATCTCTTTGTAGGCTCAAATTATTGATATTCAAAGAAAATAGAAGCAAGCATAACCTCTTAGCATTCGGTGTTAAACCAAACCAAACAAAATCAAGCCTTTTGTGATCTTACGACATTTTCTTCACATCAATTCGGTGACAATTTCCACCAACATGTATGCTTATACAACATCTTTTTAGCTACAATAATATCAGTAACACCAATTAGCCTGCAATTAGCAATTAGCCTGCTCACTGATATTCCCGCTAGCATTAGACATTAGCATTTAGCATATGCTCCCCAACACATAGTGTACATCACTTTACATGCAGCCATTTCTTCTAGTGACTTTCTCAACTCTTCCAAGCTTTTTGTATACGTCATTTACACGTTATACTAACCTGTGGTGCAGAATGAAGGAAGACAATGCACGCCCGGTTGAGGTCTCTTCACCGGCAGGATTTATTCTTCCTCTGTCGCGGTGTCACCTATTCTATACCACCATCGCTACTAGCACCCTCTAGTGGACTTGCGGTATTACAACACCCAGAATAGAGGTCGGAATTATTTTAGACGGGAACATATTTTTTTTTTAAACGTGGGCTGTCCCAGATTAGGAGATGAGATTAGGATGAGGAGCTCGGCCATCCGGGAGGAGCTCAGAGTAGAGCCGCTGCTCCTTCACATCGAGAGGAACCAGTTGAGGTGGCCCGGGCATCTAGTCCGGATGCCTCCCGGGCGCCTCCCTGGTGAGGTGTTTCGGGCATGCCCAGTCGGGAGAAGGCCCCCGGGAAGACCTAGGACACGCTGGAGGGACTATGTCTCACAGCTGGCCTGGGAACGCCTTGGTGTCCTCCCGATGGAGCTGGAAGAGGTCGCTGGGGACCGGGAAGTCTGGACTTCCCTACTGAAGCTGCTGCCCCCGCGACCCGGACCCGGATAAGCGGTGGAAAATGGATGGATGGACGTGGGGTGTCTGTTTTTAACAACTGACATTTTACATGTCAATCCTCTTCATGAATTATTACGACTTTTAACCGCTTTAAACATTTTTATGCACTTTACAGTTTTTAGCTTATTGGATCTTGTTTTACGAGCCTTACACATGCAGTGAATTCTTAAGTGATTCCAATGCTAGGGAGGAGATGGTGACATTAAACTTTGCATAGCACGTCATTTTTTTTATGCTCTGAAAAACTGGTAAGGTAATCCCTCATTTATTATTTAAATGGTTTTAAACCCAAACGTAATAAGTGATTTTCTCCAAATTAGGATTCCTTATTTATAAATCGAATATGTCCGGAGTTAGAGCATAAAAAAATGTTTGCAACCCTCTAAATATGTGTTAGTATCAATATTAGAGACCTCTTGACATTAAATAGCACCCCTAGAGTCACCTTTACACCCATATTACCTAATACAGACGTAATAACGGAAAATAAGCCATTTAAAACATAAATAAGCCTCATAATTGGGCATTCTATGGTAAATGTGTTCCAGTGCTAGGAAACACAATGTGATTTAGTGGGTTAAGATTTGTGTTTGGGATAGGCTCCAGCATACTCGCGACTGAGGATAAGCGGGATAGAAAATGAATGAATGAAAGATTTGTGTTTTAGCTTGGCAAGTTACTGACACCTAGTGACCAATGTAGAATACTGCAACTCACATCTGAATGCAACTTCTCAATGCCTTACATTTTAGTATATTTAGTCAATTTTATGCTTGGAAATGCTTAATTTACGGGGAAAAGCATTGTTTAATTATATATGCATTTCTTTTAACTAATAGGTGGTATTGAACTACAAAGTTAATTCATTTGTTTTGTGATCGAAAGCTGCGAAACTGCGGACTGCAGCGTAGGAAGGGAAGACTGTATATGCAGAACCAGGCCCAGACATCCCTCCGTGTTCTTTTTCCTCCAATCTCAGCCCTCCCAAAATGTGTGAAATTGTTGTGAAGTGGCCGTGATAAAGTAACAGGACCGACTAATTCTTCTTTTTGGTCCATTTTTCACTACTTCTTTCAGTACTCCTGTGCTTTCATTCGATTTTTTTTTAAATACACTCCCACCCGAACAACTGACTTGACATGGGGGAGGGACGTGTGAGGAGAAGGTGAGATGCTTAAGTGGAGGTTACGTTTGTAGGTAACTTCTAGCTCTGTGGTCGTATCTGATGCTGCTGACTTTTGTTGATACCGATGGACGTTGAACACTTCAGTTGTCCGAGGAGTTGTCCTTTTCTGCACGTCCGCATGTTCTCATGCCGCACTGCTGCATTTAGCAATTGCTTCAAGTCCAAATTCATTTAACGCTTCACCATGTGCATTGTGGAGGTGCAAAGATGTATTACGTCTGCTGAAGCCCTCATTGACCTTTCCAGCACCTGTGCAGATCATGGCCACAGGAACATTGCGGTATTCAATGTTATACATCGCCTTGCGCATGGGAAGGTGATGGAAAGCGTTATATGCGGCACTGCGGGATGGATTGCCTATTGGGGGACATTGTCCAAGTTAATTCGGTCCGCCTGATCTCTGCACAGTGTTAATGAGAAGTGCCTCTCCTCTTCACCTGAAAGAAATGCTGACACAAGCGGCATCCGTGCCACATGGAGGAAAGTGTGTTTGTTGAACGCTGGCAACAGTAAACAAGTGAGAGGGATTGCGGTACAGACTATACTGTGGTGAGAAAGATTGGTAGCAAAGTACAAAGGTAGAGTTTGTTACAATACTGTAGGAGTAGTTTAGTGGAGACACAACGTTCACGCTGCAGGTCGATTTCCCATTTTTTGGTTCAAATGTGACCCAGGCCTCTTTCCATCCATCCATCCATCCATTTTCTATGCCGCTTATCCTCATTAGGGTCACGGGGATGCTGGAGCCTATCCCAGCAGACTTTGGGCGAGAGGCGGGGTACACCCTGGACTGGTCTCCAGTCAATCTCAGGGCACATATAGACAAACAAACATTCACACTCACATTCATACTCAAATGGACAATTTAGAGTCGCCAATTAACCTAACATGCATGTTTTTGGAATGTGGGAGGAAACCGGAGTACCCGGAGAAAACCCACACACGCACGGGGAGAACATGCAAACTCCACACAGAGATGCCCAACGGAGATTTGAACCCAGGTCTTCCAGATCTCCTGACTGTGTGGCCAATGTGCTAACCACTCAGCCACCGTGCGGCCCCCAGGCCTCTTTCATATGTACATAATCCAGTATAAAATCATCGTTGCAGACCTGACCGTGGTATTCGAATTTCCGCAAAGACGGATTGAATATTTTCATATGAGTCAAATGAGTGCAACTCTAAATTGCTACATCATTGAGCGGGTGCAGCGACACGCAAGGAACCCCCTGCTCTGAAAGACTAGAATTACACCAAGTCAGCAGAATTTGTGCTGAACAAAAGACGACTGGCAGTTATTTCAAAGTCTGCAGCAAGTGATAAATGAAAAATAAGATCGAAACACTATTGAAGTTTTACAACAACAAAATAAACCCTGATATATTGCAGCAACAAAGCTCTTGATGGCTTTTGAGGAAGACCTTCTCGTTCTTACATTTTTAAGTTTGAACAGGAAGCATTTAATGCTTACGTATTTTTTTCTGACAAAGAAATAGACCAGGGCGATATGTTTCTTTGTGTGGTAAACAGAGGAGTTGTTGGTGGAAGGTAGCGGCTTGGTACCCAAAAGATTATAAAAATTAGTTTTTTCCTTTATCCACTTTAAAGACCCAGGTAAAATTATGAAAATAAGTGACACAAAAAAATTTAATTTTGAAAATTAGATGAAGGCCGTGATGCTAAAAGATGAACCTAAATTTTGAAAGAAAGTGTTATTTCTACATGTAGAGGCTTTTCCTTTTAAATCAAGTTAAACAGTAGAAAGTAATAAACCCCCCAAAAATTGCTGGGGCCACTAGTGGTGGGCAGACTACTTGGGGTAAAAAAAAACCAGAACAAATTAAACTGACACAGAGGAAGAGAACAAAACGAAACCTGCATACAGAAGGAAATTTAACAGAAGTAAGTTGTAACAAAACTACTTAAGTTAACCAAAGATTTAAAAAATTACAAAAAAAACTAAAAACCAAAAAAAAAAAAAAATTACCAAACACAACAAAACAGCAAACAAAACACAAACCCAAAACAAAACAGAGCAAAAGAGCAGCAGGTTTTAACATGTGGAGAAAAAAAACATGGACAGTGTTAAAAAGGCCCCCCTCAAACAATACTGGCGGGAGGGGGACCAACTTACAACCCTTAGCAGGAAGTAAGAAACCAGTTCGGCAGACCACAATTTCACAGCCAAGCACTAAGGGGGGAATATGATGTTAAATGGACAACTTCTACTTATTTTAGTGTCAGGACCCCTTCCCTACCTCACAATTAAAACACAAGCATGGCAGAGAGGCACCAGCAGCAGCAAAGAGACTGTCAAGTGTGACCAGGTGGCTTAAATAGGCTGCCTAAGGGAAACTGACCCCCCCCCACACCATTTGCTTGCAATGTCCCTCTATCTACGATGGCAATTTGGTCTAATTTAACTGCAGCAAATAGAATATGTGTTCTCCGTTCAATAAAACTAATTACAGTGCCATTACTGCACTTTCTATCTTGCACTCCTGCACAATTACAATGTGGAGTTAAGCAAATGTAAGTGAACAATAAAAAAATCAAGACGGATGATTATGTTGTTACTTCCATGCTCCTCATACCTAAATGCGGATCCACAGCTCCACTTGTGCACTTTCTATATTTTTAATTTGTAGATATTAGAGTATGAATGTGAGTGTGAATGGTTGTTTGTCTGCCCTGCGATTGACGGGCGACCAGTCCAGGGTGTACCCCGCCTCCCGCCCGAAGTCAGCTGGGATAGGCTCCAGCATACCAGCGACCCTAATGAGGATAAGCGGTATAGAAAATGGATGGATGGAAGGATATTGTACTTTTTCCTCATTTGGCGTTTACCTCTCTCCCCTACGCATCCCTTAAAAACATGTGGTGCAGAAGAAACGATATTGTCACTCGGGCTGTGTTCCACACTTCCACTCAAATACGTATACTGTACTACATACACTGCGTGCTTAGTTCCAGCGGGCCCAAATTTTGACAGTGTAGTGCTGCCCCAAATTGATTCGTGCCAGAAATGACGATTGTGTCTTGTGTCTCAAGGGAGCTCGCGGTGGTGCTACTCGCTGCAGTGGGGGGGTGGAACTCCAGGTGTATAATGTAGTGAAAATGTAGGTGAGTGGGTGTATGGGGTGTGTTTCTGCATGTGGGCATGTGTGAGTGGGGGAACAGGGTTTCGTGTGCGGTGTGTGTACAGGGACTGGGGTGTGTGAGCACTGGGGGTGGGGCGGACGGGGTTCTGTTGGTGGGCAGATGCTGTGCTTGCCCGTAGCTGGCCGGCCCCCAGCGTGTGTTCCGGTGATTGGCGTCCGTGCCCCCCTGTGGCCCTTTGCTAGGCTGGCGAGTGGCGTCCAGCCGGGTCTCCCTTGCACCTCTTCAGAGTGGACTCGCGGTCGCCTCTTGAGGGGGGCGTGGTCGGGCCTTCCCTTCTATGGGGTGCCTGCTGGGGGGCCCGGGCTCCGGCGTATTCCTAGTCGGACCCTCGCTTTTGGAGGGAGTGTGGTTTGGGATGCATGGCTGTGCTCACCACGAACATCTTCTCTGTTTCTCTGTTCTCTGTTTCACTCTGATGCAGTCATTCTGTCACTGCAGATGAACATAGATTTAATGTAGATTTGTTATTGTGGATCATTGGGGTCTATTGAGCCACTCTTTGTCTGGTCCCTCCCCTAGGACCTGTTTGTCTCTGGCGGGGAAGGAGCCTGAGCTGGTGCGTGAGGTGGAGAAATTCTGGCTAGATATAGTCGGATTCACCTCACTGCACAGCAAGAGCTCTGGAAGGCTCAAGAACCGGGACCAGAGGTCCCACTATCAAGAGATCACACTCCTCAGCCTTCCCAACCCACTCTATACTCTCGGCATGGTCCTTGAGGGTGCATGGGAGTTTGCCCGACCAGTCTACATGTGTTTTGTGGACTTGGAGAAGGCATTTGACCGTGTTCCTTGGGGAATACTGTGGGGAGTGCTCCGGGAATATGGGGTATCGGACCACCTAATCCAGGCGGTTCGTTCCCTGTATGACCGGTGTCAGAGTTTGGTTCGCATTGCCGGCAATAAGTCAGACCCCTTTCCAGTGAGGGTTGGACTCTGCCAGGGCTGCCCTTTGTCACCGATTCTGTTCACTACTTTCATGGACAGAATTTCTAGGCCCAGCCAGGGCTTTGCGGTGTTACAGTTTGGTGGCCGCAGAATTCGATCTCTGCTTTTTGCAGATGATGTGGTCCTGTTGGCTTCATCGAGCAGTGAACTTCAACACTCACTGGACCGGTTTGCAACTGAGTGTGTAGCGGCTGGGATGAGAATCAGCACCTTCAAGTCCGAGTCCGTGGTTCACGCCCGGGAAAGGGTGGAGTGACATCTCCGGGTCGGGGATGAGGTCCTTCCTGGGAAGGTCTTCAGGGCATGTCCAACCGGTAGAAGGCCTCGGGGAAGACCCAGGACACGTTGGAGAGACTATGTCTCTCAGCTGACCTGGGTACGCCTCGGCATTCGCTGGGAAGAGCTTGAAGAAGTGGCCAGGGAGAGGGACCGCTGGGCTTCCCTGCTTAGGTTGCTGCCCCCGCGACTCGACCTCAGATAAGCGGAGGAAAACGAATGGATAGACGGATTATGTAGATTTATTGCAGGTGTCATCTGGATGGTCATTGTTCACGAGGTTCTGTTTTTCTTGTTGTTTTTCTTTTATGTTTATTATTATGTATGTATGTGTATACATATATATGCACACAGTATGTGTATGTATGTATGTACTGCATGGATAAGTGTATGTGCACAGTATGTGTGTGTTAGTCCTGTATATGTGTACGTATATGTGTATGTATGTATATATATATATGCATGTGTATATATATATATATGTATGTATGTATGTTTATATATATGTTAATTTTTTTCTTTTCTTTTCCTGTATTTTTGCTCATTTTTCTCTGTGACTGTTCTTGTTGCTGAAATTGTGATTATCACGATTGTTTATAATATGGTTGAAATATGTTCGTGAGGTTCTTCTGCACCCTTTCTTATGTCCCCCACCCCAAACCCCACCCATCCCTTTTCAGGTCAGGTTAGGTATCGAAATGTGGCTCAACAAAATTCATAATAAACGCAGTCAAATGTCATGGGAGACTTGACACACTTATAGGAATGATGACTCCCATTCAGCTGTTATGATGCTGGACAAGACACACACACACACAAAAAAAGAAATGACGATTGCAATATTTATCCACTACCTATGGTGGCCAAGAAGTGCAAAACACGTTAACAAAATTAAAACAAATTACAATTAGATCACCCAGAACGGAATTGTACCCCTGTTACACCCTCGTTAAAACATTTCATGGACTCCTATCGTACATGTGTTCCTTCTGTCTGGTAAGTACCATTTAACCACTCCAACACCCGGCCACATGGGAAACAATCCCCCGTCAGGCAGCACAAGTGTGTGCCACAAAACGGGTAAATGTGATGCCAATGTGCTTCATTAATACCTACCACCACCATTAACCCGAAAAGGAATGTACCAACTTCCTATAACTCTGGGATTTGGTACATTCACATTCCGGGTGGTGTAACTGTAGTTTGTTTTTAGTTTTGTTGACGTGGTTTGCGCTTCTTGGCCACCGTAACTATGGAATCATAGGAGGATCAATCATCGCTATCTAACCTACGGTACATAGCAAAAGGGAGAGGACAAGGACTAGCTTGATTGGTTTCAAATTACAATTTACAAGAAGAGTGCCATACATAAAGGGAAATACATGTGGAACTATGTCGAGAATCTACAACAAAAAATATACAGATGTAGTCATATTGTTTTTACATTTTTGATTTTGCCATTGCTTTTGCTATTGTCTTTGTCTTTTCCATTTGCCTTTTCTTACTGGACTCAAGCTGGTGACAAAAAGCAAAGGCATTATAAAGACCCGCCAACAGCCTTTGCATTACATTAGCTATGTATAAATGTAGGTCTTAGTGTGGGTGACTGGAGAAAATGTCACAGACAGAAAGTAACATCACTATCACGCCACCATGCACATACTTTGCACTAACGTCTTGCATGATCAGAATCAGAATCAGAATCCGAAAAACTTTATTGCCATTGTAAGTGAACAATTCACGAACTAGGAACTTTCTAGGGTGGGTTCTTTTATTGCTTTTGCATTTTGTCTGCATTTTGGGCCATCCGGTAAATGCAATTAAAAAATGCAAATGGGAAAGACAAAGACAAAACCGGAAAAGCAATGACAAAATGGAAAAAAAACAAAGACCACACAGGGAAACTAATGACAACATGGAAAAAAACAAAGACCACACAGGAAAACCAATGACAACATGGGAAAAAAAACTAAGACATTACAGAAAAAGCAATGACAAAATGGGAAAAAACCAAAGACAATACAGAAAAAACAATGACAACAAGGAAAAAAACAAGGACAATACAGAAAAAGCAATTACAAAATGGAAAAAAACAAAGACAATACAGAAAAGCAATGATAAAATGGCAATAAAACCAAGACAATACAGAATAAGCAATGACAACATGGAAGAAAAAAAAACACAATACAGAAAAAGCAATGACAAAATGGAAGAAAAAAAAACACAATACAGAAAAAGCAATGACAAAATGGAAAAAAAAATCAAAGACGATACAGAAAAATCAATGACAAAATGAAAAAAAACAAAGACAATACAGAAAAAGCAATGACAAAATGGAAATTAAACAAAGACAATACAGAAAAAGCAATGACAAAATGGCAAAAAAACAAATACAATACAGAAAAAGCATTAACAAAATAGAAAAAAAACAAAGACAATACAGAAAAAGCAATGACATCATGGAAAAAAACAAAGACAATACAGGAAAAATGACAAAATCAAAACAGTAAAGACAATAAGGAGTATGACTACATTTGTATTTTTTATATTATTGATCTTCTGTATATATCCACAAGTATTTCCTTTGCATTTTGCCACCGCTGTGATTCCATACGTAACTTCCACTTCTTCGTGTAAATTGTAATTTGAAACCACTCAGGCTAGTCCCTGCCCTTGCCATGATTGAGGGGGGTTACTTTTTATCTCTGCACACTGACCCTTTAGAGCATGTTGAGTGCAACATCAGGGTACTGACAGCGCATTGCGTTTTGCTTGTCACTGCGAATTCACTTGGGCACTCCAAATGCTATGTGTGTGGAAGTGCACAATTTGGAACACAGCCCTAGTGAGGTTTTATTGTTGGAATAATTATCCAACGGCAGCACAAGAGCATGGTGGCGAGCGTGGATTTGATTACTGGCCAGGGTTTGGTCAGGAAGCACATCTGGAATGAAAAAATATGAATGTGATTGACTCGCTGTGGTGTGACCCCTCCTCATGCTTTTCTTTACTGGTGTTCTTCCGTGGTGGCAGCACACACAAAAAATGCACTTGCCAGATCTAATCCTTCACATGCTCGCTGACTTTGTGATGTCAAGCATGACGGGCTTTTTTCTTTCTGGAGGCATATTTTTCCTGAAAATGTTGGTTGAACTCCAAATTGTTCACTCTCTAGGGCATTGGACTCTGAAAGTTTCGTTTTTCAAATGGAACTGGCCTCATTCCTATGTCCTGGTTACAAAGTTCATGCAAATGTTAATATATAGGATTTCTTCTTAGGCAGAAAGAAATACTACACTCTCCTGAGCATGCAGTTATGCACATTTCAGTGTTGGCACATTGATTGTGTAGTCTGCTTTGTGCAAATAGGATTTTACAGTAATATGTAATTTTTGTTTGTATTTTTCATTTTCTTTTTCAGTCAATTACAGAGGACAATTCATTTTAAAATGAATCACAATAATTACATTTGAACAGTCTGCGCTCCTAAAATAGTTGTGTCAATAAAATGAGGCCAGACCGTACTGGATATGGTAACTAGTGTTGAGGCAATATCTTGTCGGCGGTCCTCTCCTGATTATCCGACACCGCTTCCGAGATCAGGTGAATGGGACATGAGAACCAGTAAGCTTGGAGGCACTGCTGCTGCAGGGTTTGGTTTCTGCCAAAATGTAAAAAAAATACCTTCTGATTCCTTTAGAGTAGCAGCCGCACAGGGAGAGGATGGAAGCGTTGCTATTGTCTGTATCCAGACTAGCTGAAAGTGCTGTCTCCCCGATGATGCGCCGATCCACTGCAGGCAGGTTTTGTGTGTTTGTGGTCCCCCTGCTGTCTGTTGCATCTCCCGTCTGTTACTTATGCTAATCACATGTTAATTCGGCTCACTCGCATGCGCTTGTGCATCATGCATCATGAGGAGGTGGTATTCATCAATTTAAGAACAAAGCTGCAAACAATTCTGCTGTTTAAGAACATGTGGACGCTCACGTTTGTGAGTTTTCTTCACAACCCTCTTAAGAACAGCTTGCAAGAAAATCTAAGAAGATTCTTAGGAGGATAATGGTGAATGAGGCCCACTCATATGAAATGTGCGACCTTTTCAGTTGGGGTAGTCTTCTTCCCAACGTGACGGTTGCTGGTTCAATCCCCCGTTCTCCCGTGAACATGTCGAAGTATCGTTGGGCAAGATACTGAC
Organism: Oostethus manadensis; assembly: GCA_024372805.1. NCBI lineage: Eukaryota > Metazoa > Chordata > Actinopteri > Syngnathiformes > Syngnathidae > Oostethus > Oostethus manadensis. Next base: position 798,069 of record QODF01000049.1, on the reverse strand, counting down.
CCTGAATTGCTTTTTTTTTTGTGTCTTGTCCAGCATCATAACAGCTGAATGGGAGTCAAGCTGCCTTTAAATGCTGAGCAAAATTCCTTTGCCAAGGGAAACTTCATAATCCAAATGAGTCTCCCTTGGCATTTGACTGCGTTTATTATGAATTTTGTTGCACCACATTTCGATGCCGGCCCTGACCTAAAAAGGGACGGGTTGGAGGTTGGGTGGGGGATATAAGAAAGGGTGCAGAAGAACCTCACAAACATATTTCAACCATTTTATAAACAACCATGATAATCACAATTTCAGCAACAACCAGAACAGTCACAGAGCAAAATTAGCTAAAATACAGGAAAAGAAAAAATAATAATAGTAAAAATTATATATATAAATATATATATACATACACACACACATACACATATATATACAAATATACATATATATACATACATATAAACATACACATATTTGTACACGTATACATACACATACTGTGCACATACACATATCCATGCAGTACATACATACATACACACACATACAGTGTGCATATATATGTATACACACATATACATACATACATACATATGAACTAATAATGATAAACATAAAAGAAAAACATCGAGAAAAAAAGTAGTACCTCTTGAACAATGACCATCCAGATGACACGTGTAACAAATCTACATTAAATCTACATTACTCTGCAGTGACAGGATAACTACATCAGAGTGAAACAGAGAATGAGGAAATGTTCATGGTGAACACAGCCATGCATCCCAAACCACACTCCCTCCAAAAGCGAGGGTCCAACTAGGAAGACGCCAGAGCACGGCCCTCTAGCAGGCTCCACACAGAGGGGAAGGCCTGACCCCGCCCCCCCAAGAGGCAACCGCGAGCCCACTCCAATGAGGTGCAAAGGAGACCCGGCCGGACGCCACTCGGCAGCCGAGCAAGGGCCACAGGGGGACACGGGCGCCAACCGCCGGAACACCCGCCGGAGGCCGGCCAGCTTCGGGCAAGCAGGACATATGCCCCCGAGCCCCCGGGCCCCTACGCCACCCACCCCCCCAAAGCAGGGGCCATATTCAACACCCCAGGAGCCCCAGGCCGCCCCAGACAAAACTGCCGCTGGCCATCGCCTTCCCCGACGCCAGAGGCAAGTGCCCGTAGAGGGCCCAAGTTACCCCCCCCCCAAACAGTGCCCCGTCCACCCCACCCCCAGTAGCCACACCATACCCTGTTCCCCCACTTTTTATTTTCACATATGCACCTGGAAACCCCCCCAATGCAGCGAGCAGCACCACCACAAGTCCCTCGAGACACGGGACCATACCACTGTACCCGGCCGCGGGAATCCCAGTGCAACAGCTCAATGCACACACACACACGCACACACACACACACCCACACACGACTGCACTCCTCCCAGCACTGCTGCCAACTGAGACCAGGAGCCGAAACAACCACTCCCCCCGACCGCCCCCCGCCCCAGGGAGCGTCCAAGAAAACAGGGGTGTAATAGGACCCTCTAATCACCGCCCCCCCACCCAACTAAGAGTGTTATGAGGTGTGGGATGTGTGTGTTTAGGCAGTTAAAACTGAGGAGCCGAAACAGCGTGACACCATGGGCAGAACCACTTGCCGGCTGAGCACGACTGAGTAGCTCTGCCCACCCTGTGACACGAGGGAGTTGGGGGCTGAGGGCGTGAGGGATAGTAAGACTGGGAAAAAAATACAATTTCCCTCCCAGAGGACGAGCCATTAAGCAGTAGACACCCCTGTTTCCCGGGAACCACTGCGGGGCCGGCACGAGGCAAGTTTATCTATAGGCCCCGAACGCCCAGCGACTGCAGTCTGGGAGCAGCCTCTCCCAGATGTCACACTCTAAGCCAACAGGCATGCCGTTGTAGGAGATTCCGGCGGCCCACACCCCCGAAAACCACCACAGCCATCCCCACCCCATATCCGAGAGGAACCCGGGTAGCACACCCCACCGCTCAGAGATGCAGCAACCCTCCAGGCACAATCACACCTCCCACCCCCCACCACTGCCCCCAGTGCCCACACTACTGTTGAATCCCCTGCACCCAACATACACACAAACACACACTGACACACACCAGCACTCGAGCACACAAACCCACACCCGCCCAACCCAATGCACACTCCCCCAACCCAGGTCCTCCCAGGCACCAATCCGGCACCGGGACACGCACCCATCCACCCCCGCAGCAGCGAGTCCGGGCCAACCTAGATTCCCCCGGGGGTCAGATACACCCCCTCTCCCACATCCAGGTAGAGGCAGCCCCCGGAACACAGGGCCCAGGAGCGCCGCCCCACCCACACCCAGCCAGCCCAGCCACCCGACCCGGGGCTCGACGGCCCCGACCCAGGCCCCACCCGGCGGGCCCCCGCCCCACCACCAACCGGTCTCCTCGGCACCAGACCTACCCCAGCCTCAATAGACATAAACAATGGTCCCCCGCAGAGCAGCGCAGCCCAGCCCCCTTCCCCAAGGGACCACCAGTGCCCGTATGCCCCTGGCATCTCTGCCAGCCGCCGAACTCTCAGAGTGAAGTGAAAGAGCTAATCACCGGGGACCAGTTTGAATGAGATTCGTCCAAATGATTGTTTAAAGAGAGAGACATTGTCTCACAAGAGATCTGATCTAATAATAGGTTCCTAAATTGGTTCATACTTAGATTGGCTTTTATTTTCCAATTCATGAGAATAGTTGTCTTTGCAAAACGTAACGCAGTAAGGACCATACGTGATGTGTTAATATTGATATTGATGCCACCCAAATGGCCAAGTAAACACAATGTGGGGTGTGCTGGAATATTACATAGGACCAACTGGACAGGTTCTCACATACCTGAAGCCAAAACCTTTGGACAGGTGCACAATACCACACAGCATGTATATAGTTATCAACAGAGTTATTTGTGCACTGTGAGTAAATATTTGACTTTGTGAGACCCATCTAGAACATCCTTTGTCCTGTATAATGAGTCCTATGAATAATTTAAAACTGAATTAGCTGTAGATTTAGTTTTTTGGTCATTTTAAATGTATTTGAACATATTTGTATCCATGTGTTTGGAGCCAAATTACCGAATATGTCTGTCTCCCATTTTGCAGGCGGTAGGTGTATTAAATCTTCTGTTTTATTGCTAAGCCTATATATTTTTGATAATAACTTTGGGGCGCAGAGGTTACAGAATTGCTTTTGTCTATTTTGTGTCTATTGCTTTGAGTGCCTTCAAGGTGGAAAAGCGCCATACAAGTTAGAGGCCATTTATTTAACAGGACTTTTCAATTGACTGAGTTGTCTTTCGCTCAAAAACATTAAACCAGATATAATTTAATGTTTACTCACTCAGAATTGTGTTGCCTTCACAGTTGGTTAAACCCATCATAATTTTAACTTTAATTCCAAAAGTGTATTTAATAAGAACTCTGACATTTCATTTTGTTTGTTGCTTCCATCCATTTTTTTCTGCTTATCCGGGTCCGGGTTGCAGAGGCAGCAGTTTCAGTAGGGAAATCCAGACTTCCCGGTCTCCAGCCACCTCAAGGCGCTCCCACGCCAGCTGTGAGGCATAATCCCTACAGCGTGTCCTTGGACTAACCAAGGGCCCTTCTTCCGGTTGGGCATGCCCGTAACACCTCGCCAGGGAGGCGTCCGGGAGGCATCAGGACTAGATGCTCGAGCCACCTCAGTGTGCTCCTCTCAGTGTGAAAGAGCATCGGCTCTACTCTGAGCTCCTCCAGGATGATCGAGTTCCTCAACCTATCTACTGTAATAGGGGGGTGAGTCCAGTCACCCTACGGAGGAAAATCATTCCAGCCGGTTGTATGCGCAATATCTTTCACTTAGTCATGACCCAAAGCTCATGACCATAAGTGAGGGTAGTAACATAGATCGACTGATAAATTGAGAGATTTGCCTTCCATCTCAGATATCTCCGCAACAACGGTCCGGTACAGCAACCGCATTACTGCAGATGGTCCACCGAGCCGCCTGTTGACCTCAAGCTCCATCCTTCCCTCACTCGTGAACAAGATACTTGAACTACTCCAACTTGGGCAGGACCTTGCTCCCAACCCAGATGGTGCAATCCAACCTTCTCTGACTGAGAACCATGACCTCGGATTTGGAGGTGCTGACTCTCATCCCACAAACTTCACACTCACCTGCAAACCACCCCAGGAAAAACTGAGGCCCGTTGAGGCCATCAGGACCACAGATGATGTGGTATTGTATGTTGACATGGCATAATAAATGTCCATGTGAATTAACTCGATCATTTGATATAATTTCTCCCTTGCAGCAGGCAATTGCCTTTATTGAGGAGTCTTTAAGCAACAGATGTTCCCTATTGTCTCTCGGACTTGCCAATAAATAGGTTATCAATAAATAAGCAGGTATTTAGAGCAGACTGAATTCAACTTGCTTGCGCAGGAACTCCAAAATGGATGGTGTGGGGGCAGAATGGTTGTCACTCTCTGACACTCATCTCCTCGCTTTTCACTTGAGCTTATGTTGAGTTGAGGGAAACCTGAGCTTAGGGGTGTTTTAACTTTTCCATATAAACGCGTGGGACTTGAGGTATGGCAGTGGACAATGGACTCAATGAACGGACAAACTACTAGATGAATCAAGCTTGGATCATCACACTGCTCCAGACGTGGAACACGCAATGCATGATGGACAGTACTTAGTATAAGTACTTAGTACTTAAGTATAAACTTGCCTTGAAACAGGAGCCTTTTACTTTAACTAACAGCCCACTATTTGTGGCATGGGTAAACATACATGTGCAAGACTCTAACCATATACTGCATGTCATATATACTCCCCCATTCCAAATCTAAAGACCAGGTGAAAATTGTTAGAATTGACCTTTTTCCCATTTGGATCTTAATGAGGTTTTTAGTAGAGCTACAATATGCAAAAGCAAGAAGGGGCTGTGTGACAAAAAGCACTTTGAAAAAGTAATTTATTGGAAACAACAATTCAACTGAAGTAGGCTGTTTATCAGCTGATCAAAAGTTTAAAAAAATGAGAAAAAACTCTCAAAACCAGAAAAAAACAGTCATGAGTACCTCCACCGTTCTTGTTAATCACTTCAAAAATTAGTTCTGGCATGCTTGATGTGAGTGTTTCCAAGAAGCTTGTGGGAACATTGCTCCAAGTGGTGAAGATGGCTCCACAAAGGGCATCAACTGTCTGGAACTGATGGCAATTTTTTATAAACTTCTATTGCCATCCATCCCCAAATGTTCTCTATATGAATTTATTGGGAACATGCAGGAGGGTCCAAAAGAGTGATGTTACTCTCCCTGAAGAAGCCCTTCATCAATCGAGTATTGTGAACTCCAGCGTTGTCCTATTACCACACAAACGAGGACCCTCAGTCATGAAGGATTCCCGCTGCAACATCTGCACATAACTAGTCTCCGTCTGACGACCATGCACCACCTGAAGCTCCAGTGTTCCACTGAATGAAAAAGCAACCCAGATCATTATGGACCCCTCTCCACTGTGCTGGGTAGAAAACTCAGGTGGGATCCCCTTGTCATGCCAATAACGTTGGAAGCCATCTGGACCGTCAAGGTTAAATTGTTTCTCATCAGAGAGTGAAACTTTTTCCCAGCTTTCAATGTTCCATGTTTGATGCTCCCTGGCAAAGTGTAAACGATGGCTGGTTACGTGCAGATGTTGCAGCGGGCCTACCTCGTGGCTGATGGCCCTCGTCTTTGTGGTAACAGCTGGGTTTCTCAAAAGGAGAACGCTGCAGTTCACAATGCTCGCTCGATGAAGGATTTCTTCTGCATGTTCCCCTGATTAAATCCCATAGAGAACTTTTGGGTATGGATGGCAAGCAAGTTTATAAAAATGGCCATCAGTTCCAGACAGTTGAAACCTTTTGTGAAGCCATCTTGGAGCAATGTTCCCACTAGCTTCCTGGAAACACTCGCATCAAGCATGCCCAAACCAATTTCTGAAGTGATTAAAAAGAACGATGGAGCTACTCATTACTGAGTCCTACTGAGAACATTTTCTCTTCTGGTATGATGAGTTTTTGTCATTTTTGGAGCAATGGTCTTAAACTTTTGATCAGCTAAAAAAAACTTTCCTATTTCAGGTTAATTGTTGTTTCCAATAAATTACTTTTTCAAAGTGCTTTTTCTCACACTCCCCCTTCTTGCTTTTGCACATTGTAGCTCTGCTTAAAACCTCATTAAGATCCAAATGTGCCAAAGGTCAATTCTAGCAATTTTTCATCTGGTCTTAAGATTTTGATCAGGAGTGTATGTCAACTCAGGTTTCAGTTTGCAGAGAGCATCCTTTGTATAGCTTCCCTGGTACGGAGAAATTCCTGATACCAGTCAGGCAGAATTTTCCGATACGTGGAGCTTGGTGTTGGGGTGCTTGAAGGCAGTCAGCAAACAGGTGCAAGGAGTAGATAAATTGGGAGATGGAATGAGGGGGGTAAACAGATTTTCGGGGGGGGGGGGAATCACTTTAATTCTTCATGTGTACTCTGCTGCCGAGAATGAGGTAATGTGTTGATGCGGCCCCTGCAGTAAGTATGACATAAGGCATATAGCATGCCTGTGGTGTAATAACGAAAGTACCGCTTGTCATTTTAGTCTAAACAACAATGAAGATGCATCTTGTTTAGCTTCTAGAAAGGGCATGTCCGCTCAACTACTTAAAACTATGAAGAAAAGATGGCTCTTCACTCAGCAGAAGTGCAAGGAAATGAAAAAGCACTGGTCAAACTATGGCAGCAATCCAAAGTGAAGGTCAAGATGTAGGAGGAGATTAAGTGTGAGCAAAGTCTCCTGGACAGAGTAGTGAGTATTTGGCAGAGGTACACACACAGGCATGTGAAGGTGAGGAGCGGACGGGGGGAAACCAGGCGAGGATCGTGATGTGATTGCGCAGATGAAGGTTTTGGCAGCTCGTGACCAAAATAATTAGTAACCATGAAAACAAATGACAGGACCTGACTGCCCGAGTAAACACACAGAACACCTGCACTTAATCATGAGATCCAATACGGGGAAGAGTGGCATAAAACATTTCTCCCTTTGCAAAGTTTATATATGAATATATATATAATTCTCGGTTATGGCTGAACTGTCAGAGATGTATTCATTGCATTGAAGCGCATCAAAGAAAAGAAACACGTAGAGAAGAATAAAAGTCAAGGCCAAATCTTTAGGGAGAGACTTCAATTTTGTGCTTCGGTGCCTTTGCTGCTTGATTTTTCTTTTTTGTGATCCCACAAATATATGTTTTTTTTCAAAATGCGACAGATAAGTAAAAATGTTTTCTTAAAAAGTTATCAAAAAACCAATTTCAAGTCACCCAAACCTTTTGGCCGCAATTGTATGTTGCAATCATTATCTTGCATTTTTTCCAAGAAGGAAGTGGTCATACTACAAGAATAAAGAGTTTTAATGTGTGAATGTCAAATAGTGAACTTAAATGCAAATGTAACAGTCTTAACAGTCGGCACATCTGTCATTTCCTGCTACAGTACCTATGATGTTCACGGTGAACTGGAGCCTATCCTGGCTGACAAGATGTGGGGTACAACCCAGACTGGTCACCCGTCAATCACACGTCACACGTACACAAACAAGCATTCACCCGCACATTCACCCCGATGGGCAATTTAGAGCAGGGGTGCCCAAAGTGCGTCCTGGGGCACATTTGTGGCCCACGGCTGTGTTTCCATTGGCGCGCTGCACATTGTATAAATAAAATGAATGAAAACAAACAAAAGGCAGTAAAAAAATAAAAAAAGATCAGCAGTAGGTTTATAAGAATAAGGTCATTAAGAGAAAAACGTAAGCTAAGAAACAAAACATGTTACATAACATTTAGTTGCAATATTGCAATACTAAGGAAAAAATACATTATTTGTAATCAAGTTACCAGAATAAGGTCAAATATTATGAGAATAAAATACAAATTAAACATGTGGAAACAATTGACCAAAAAAGTAGAAATTGTAAAAAATAAATAAATGGGACAGTTAGAAATGGACAAAATTGCTGTAATTTTGCAAGAAAAAACTCAGAATACCGCACGGTGGTTGAGTGGGTAGCACATTGGCCTCACAGTCAGGAGGTTCAGGGTTTGAATCTCTGTTGGGCATCTCTGTGTGAAGTTTGCATTTTCTCCTTGTGCGTGTGTGGATTTCCTCCCACATTCCAAAAACATGCATGTTAGCTTAATCGGCAACTCTAAATTGTCCATCGGTATGAATGTGAGTGTGAATGGTTGTTTGTCTTTAATGTGTCCTGCGATTGACTGGCGACCAGTCCAGGGTGTACCCCGCCTCTCGCCCAAAGCCAGCTGGGATAGGCTCCAGCATACCTACGACCCTAATGAGGATAAGCGGTATAGAAAATGGATGGATAATTGAAAACTCAGAATATTAAGAGAAAAAAGTCACATTCTAATGAGAAAAGAGGTGCAGTTTTACAAGAATAAACTTTTAATATTAAGAGCAAAATAATGAAGTATTGAAATATTACGGAAAAAAACTGTATAAAAAAAAAGTTGTATCATGAGAAACAGACAAAACAAAATAAAGTGGTAAATTCTGGATATTAGGTTGGGAAAGTGCTCCCCCCCAAAAACAACAGCAAGAATGGGAAAAAAGAACAAATACCAAAGTTCATGCTAATAATACGCTTTTTTTATACATCTACATCACAAAGGTGAGATGCATTTTTTTCTTAAAATATTTTTGAAAAATATCAATTTTTACAGAATATCAAAGTGGCCCTTGCATCCTTTCATTGTTCAATAAGCGGCGCTTGATGGAAAACATTTGGACACACCTGACTTAGAGTTACCATTTTGTCCAACCTAATTGTTTTTGGACTGTGGGAGTAACCAGACTACTCAGACCAGGAGTCTCTAACCTTTGACCATATTTTGTGGCCCTTCTTTTACATCTATGATTAGTGTAAGTGCAGCCCTAAAGCTTGGGTAGCTTCACAGACACTTTCTAGGCAAGCACTGGCCAACACTGAACTCATGGAGAGCTTGGCACACACTGAAATCAACAGGGGGTCACCAGACAGAACACTTACTACAATCACTACAATACTAAATTTTGAATTAACCTAATTAGTTGTTTATTTGTTATTATGCCCCACTATATTAGTAGTAGTTACCTTGTGTATGTGTTATCTGCCTGTTTCATATTCAGTGTGTCATGGTTATTTCTTTTATGGCGACAAGAGTCAGACCGTTATTTTGAGTTATGACCTGATAAGTACAGTAGAATGGGTTTTACTGTTATTAGAGCCCCTTACACATAAAATAACAACCCTACAGTCACCTTCACACTCGTATTACCCAATATAGTAGACATAAAAACAAAATAAGACATTTAAACATATATAAAACCTAACACACTCATATGTTAGCTTTGGGAGAGTCCCCTGTTGTACTTTCTGCGATGGCTATTGTCTCATCAATGTAATGTAAGAGTGGCTGATTGACACTACAACAGAATGACAGAATTTAGTCAGTCTTTTTATTAGAAATAGATATAGGACACTAAGGTAGATGCTCAAAAAACACATGCTTCTTATAAATGCCTTATATTTTATTTTTGTTCATTTGGGCAATTGTATGCTTGATTGCTTCATTTAGGCCAATAATCCATAGAATTTTCCTAAACAAACTGAGGCGACATTAACTACAAAACAGGGGTAATTTATCAATGTATTTTGAAAAACCGTGATAGAGTCATGAAATTTGAAAACATGAACCCCAAAGTGTCAAGGGACGACTGTACTTATGTTTTATATTTATGAGCACTTATGGGCTACCATTGTTCATGCTCATGTCAGCTTCCTCTGGGCTTGTTTACAAGTTATTCATCTGATTTAGACAAAACCCGCAACAGACACTGGGAAAAAATATCTTCTGAACTTCTGCGGATGTAAGTGGACAAGAGATGTCCATGTTTTCGGAGCGTTTTCTATTCTTACAAATCAAAGTAATAAGGATGGAGATCATTTGTGGTCTTTTTTTTTTTTTTACGTCCACCTCATTAAGCAAACGGTTCGCCCAGTCGGCCCAGCAGGTTTTCGGAGCCAGAGTTGAACCAACATTAATTAAACCAATTTTGTGGAACCACGACAGTGAAGAACCAGCAACAACAAAAAAAGCTCAAAAAACCAGTCACAGTGGAAAAGGGGTAAAGTAGATGTAATGTTATTTGGCGACATCCCTGTCATTCTGTCACACCGTCACACCAGCCTGGTGTTATAATTCCTGGTATTTCCGGTTAAATTACCCTTGATGTTACTTCATGTTGCTGTATTTACATTTTGTATTGGATGTAAATGCTTGAATAGATTTTTTTTACGGTGATCGGTGCCAAATGACAACCCGCATGTGAATGTGTCAACGCACGAGTGTAGAATAAAGTGCTTGAGGGTGATAAATCCTTGGAAGGCCAATCTGGATTTTACACACAACAAGATTGTACAGTGTAACGGAGTGGCATCTCTGGAGGATGACTTAATTTTCTGTGAGAGGCATCATCAGATACACCTGCACTAATGTGTGTTGTATGAAATTAATCCAAAAGATTATAAATAACATTTTGCGGGGTAATAATTTAACATTATGGCCAGGAAACAGGTTCCAGCATGATGTAATGCCTAGGATCCCAAAGTGGGGTATGCATGCCCTCACTTGAATAAACATTACTTCAACACTCTCGATTAAGAACGGAGCAGAATTCATCCATAGCCATCATGAGTGGACAAAACAAGTGAGGCTCCAACCCATTTAAACTGAAGAATGCCAGAATCAGACTGAAATAAAAATATGTCCACACAAAGGCAGTTTATTAATATCAGATAATGTTGTAATGCAGAGTCTTCTGTATTTTTGGAAGAATCACAAGCCAGCAAATTCCAGTGATTGCTGTTGACATGGACAGCTGCAAGAACTCCATCATAACTTGCCAGATCCATCTATGAAATATATATATATATATATACCATCTTAGTCTGGCTTCTTTGACTTTATCTCCAAAACCTCTAACATGTGCTGTCGCTCTGATGTGCTCATTCCCGATCCTGTCCATCCTGGTCACACCCGAATATACAGTATACACGTGTCATGTCCCTCATATAGAGGGTTGTGTCAGGAAGGGCATCCGATGTAAAACTTTTGCCAAATCTAAACATGCGAATCAAACAGAACCAAATGATTCGCTGTGGCGACCCCTGATGGGATAAGCAGGGACAAGCCGAAAGGAAAAGAAGAAGAAGGATGATTACTCTGCTCATGTAAAATGTTTACAAAATGAGACCATGCAAAATACACATTTTTACCTGGAATTACTATAAAGCTAATTAAGCAATTACCTATGTTGAATATTTTATAAACATATGTAGGGATGATTACTTAACTACTATATTTATGAGGGCACTTGAAACCTTATTTAAATGTGACCATGCAAAATACAACATTTTGCCCTGAAATGACCATAAAATGAGTTAAGCAATTAATTATGCTCAATATTTCAAGTTAAAGAATAGAAAAAGGTTGGTTCTTTAAGTGCGCAAGTCAAATGTCGGAAGGGGTGCAGGACTCTAAAATGTTTGGGAACCAATGATTTAGTGCAATTCCACACCACTGCAAGCACAATATTAAATGTATTGTCGAATCAATAACTCTATACCTCTTTGTCTGGTGAGCGCTCTGGCTGCCAGCGTATCAAGTGAGGTGTTTAGAACAAGCCGTCAGTGGAAGATAATGAAAAAGGCTCTCTTCCACCACACCAGGCCAAAGTCTCACAGCGAATGGAGAGAGACAAACTAGCCCGCAGCATTCCGAGCTGTCATGTTGACGCACAAGTAAAAGAAAGAAGATCAGAGTGCATAATATTGCGGGCACTGCAGTTCCCAGGAAAACACTACAAAGAGAGCCTTTTTTTCTCACTCACAAGATGGATTTCTGTTCAAAACAGGGAGGAAACTGTCCTAAAAGTGTGCAATACAGCACTTTTGATGTGTGTGTGGGTGTGTGTGCGCTCTGACAGATTATAAAGCAAGGATTTAGGCCAGCGTTTTCTGGGTTACACCTAAAAGCCACAGGTCTGTCTAATGCAGACTGGCAATTTCAAATATTAACAAAAAAATGAACGCTTGGGTGACTGGAGAAAATATGTCTCGTTTTCTGCGTTAACCCCATACGCAAAATAAGCCAAACTATAATAAACACGGAACCTTTCAGATGTAAAGAGTGTTTGCAAACTCTTTGTCTCATTTTGTGGAGTAATTCCTTCACTGTGTTGTTCAAACATTCAGGATTAGCGCTTGCTGGGCTCCCTTTTGAAAGTGAGAAGAATGGAACAGAAGAATCCAGAATGAAGATGCACCCAAGCCTGCACGGAGATAAAAACAAGTCATTTCAAAGTGTGCAGGAATGGGAGAGAAAAAAACAATATATATACAGTCCTGTACAAAGTTCCGTATGTTTTTGGCTGGACATTTACGGCATAATTTTGCCTCAGTTAGCTTCCATTCTCCAGTGAACGTACAATTTGCCCCTTGACGACACATTTCCATAAAAGCGACTAGCGACAAATCTAGCAACTTTATCTGCCGTCACTGGGGTTTTTCCTCCACACAGAAATGCCCAATGGAGATTCAAACCCAGGTCTTCCAGATCTTCTGAATGTGTGGCCAATGTGCTAACCACTGTGCAAATTAAGAATGCGGAATGAAGCCTATTGTAGTAAGTTTAAGATACTTCCAGAGTCTTGCTGCACATTTGTGGTGCCTGGGGTGTTTTTGTTTTCTTTTTGACTTGAAAGTCTGGTGTTCCTGCAATTGTGGTCCTAACCCAAGATCACACAGTCTGAGAGGTGAGCACGCTAGCCAGTAGGCAAAAACCCAGACTCCCAACCGACCGTCCAGCATGGCTTTCGAGGCGTCGGGGAGTAGGGTTTTACATCACATTCTAGCGCACAGATATCCGTTGCATTCCTGTAGCCAAGTGCTGGTGAGCTGTCTTGACCCGGCACATAATACACTCCCATAGTGAAGAGCCAACACTTGACACTCTCATCTGCAATGCAACTTTCCACTCAGGATCCGTTTACAGCCCGGGGATGGACACGTGCACCAATTAACATAAAGCTATGCATGCTTCCCTCATTCATTATGACATTGTTTGGCTTCCCATAAAACATCTGCCAATTGTTTCTGTCCCCTCTGCCACTCACTGCAACAGCCAGATGTCTATGAAATCAACTGCAGTGCTAAAAATCCAATTTTAATAATTATTGGGAATTCCACCACGCTGGGCGTCACCGTGGATTGTCACGCATACAGTAACCCCTCCAGAATGTCACAGCAAATCAGCACTCCCACAATGTAATTGAAATAAGGAATATATTTGCACCAGTCACTCCAAAACTGTCAAGGTAGCCACTGCACACTTCTCTGTCAGGTGTAGCAACTTCATACGCAGATACAAGAGAAGATGACTTGATTTTCAGCTTACTCTCAAACTTGAACTGTGATTGTCGTTGTGCCGGGCTGGTTACTCCCCTCAAATACTGTCCTAAATGTGTTTTATTATTATTATTATTTTAACATTATTATTAATGTTGTTGTTTTTTTGCTGCACCTTTGCAAATGTTTTTCATTTTCAAAAAGAAAAGCAGAAAGTTCCTGTAAGAAGGTGACTTAATTATGTTTGGTTTGTTTGTTTCTGAAGCGTTTACTCGCTGTGCAAAAAATCCCTCTCTCCCACTCCGACCGCCAATCTAATGTGTTCCCCAGGGATGCAGACTTGTGCTTGTTTGATTTCAGATTTTTTTGTTCTAATCTCTCGTCTAATATTAATTCACACTGTTAAATTGGCAAGCCACAATATGTGCTCTGGGTGTAGTTGCAATAAGAAAGCATGTTTTTTTCCACATAAATACTATCTTTCTGTAGCCCTATAAACTATCCTCTATTACAAAAACTTCTCCAAAAATCCTGTGCAATAACCATGAAAAAAAATCGTGCAATAGCTGTGCAATAAACCTGTGGCTGGTTCAACTTGTACATAGCTGTAAATAGTGTATATAACTTGTATATAATGAATATTACTTTGTTTTTACAGTGTACTTTTGTACTCTGCTCTTTCACTTTGGCCCTTGTGGGACAAATAAAAGCATATCTTATCTTATCTACGTGTGGCTGCCCTGTGATTGGCTGCCGACCAGTCCAGGGTGTACCCCGCCTCCCAACCAGCTGGGATAGGCTCCAGCATACCCGCGACCCTAATAGGGATAAGTGGGATTGAAAATGAATGGATCTAGGTGAGGCAAGTGGAGCCTTGGTCAGCTGACGCCCCAGTTAGCATGTTTTTTGGTATGTTGAGGATATCAAAAATTTACGGGCAAAATTTTACCTCGGTTTACGTACATTTTCCAGGTAGCGTACCAAATGGCTTCTTGTTGTGTTATTTATACGCTGCACATGGCCAACTATGTTCTTAATGTATTTTTTATCACAAAACGTCCTTGCCAAGCTTGACAATACATGAAAACAGCAACTGCAAGTCAGCACCGTCGCCTGTCGATGATGTCATCAACCGTCGATTCTGTAGTTCTAGGCGCACACTTACACCACAAGCCCCAAAATGTTAACACAATTATTATGCAATTACTAAATGCATATCAATGACGGATGAAAGGGATAAATGAACATTTTAGGTTACTTTGTTGACAAAGACACAATGTGGCCACGAGATCAACACGGCTTAAGTTTGTTATGTTGCGCTCGGCGCGGCATGGTGTGACGACCCCGAAGATGCAGAGAGCTGGACGTCAGGCAGGTAAGTTGGAGGAATCTTTAAGAACAATGCTGCGAAGCAACGGCAGGAACAAAAAAAGCAACGCTACGGGAAGAGGGAAAACTAACAATGAACCGACAAAGGACTGGCGCACACACCTGAACATAAATACCATGGAACACAAACGAGAAACGGGTGCGCGTAATTAACAAGGGAGAAAAAACATGTGAAAACTAGGAAACTAACACAGGAAAACCAATTAGAACGAAAACCAAAACTGTCACGAATACAAAACACAGATCGTGACAGAGTTGTTTGGAATCCAATAGCGTTTCTCACCCACTTTAGGACATTTCTGCCACTTAAAACTTGATCCCAGCTGTTATTTTGCAGCTGTGATCAAAGGAAAAGCAGAAGCTTGAGGTGAGAAACAGTCACACCTTCAATGAATGTAAAAGTAACCTTAAATGTTCATTTATCCCTTTTACACATAATTTGTATGCATTGTATTGGCTTTCTGGAACAAACTAATTTGATTTACAATATTTATTAAGGGAAGAATGTACAGTATTAGGTTAGAGTACGTTTCAAATAGTCAGACTTTAATGACGCTACTGTTAGAGATGGGACAGTAGAGCTGCAAGCAGGACTTGTAATAACACACACCAAGACTTTTTTCAAGCAACAATAGCATCCTGTTCTTCTTGAATTGGCCGGGACCCTCAGCTTTCTATCCAACAATTGGCTGAAATCAAATCGGGTCAATACACCAACAGTTTCTTGTGTACTGGAAATACAGGCCTATGAGGAAGAGGAACCCGAGTTTCACTTCAGAGACCATTTGGACCCCCCAAAATTTCGGTTAGTGGGCTGACTGTTCTCTCCGGCGCTGGCATTACAATTGTTTGTATCTACTCCTTTTTCATTTTAAACTGTTAACCTGGACTTTTGACTCATACCCTTATTCTGGCTGTTAGAACAAAACAAAATCTGGGTGGGCAGTGCCAAGAAAAAAGGCACGCCCGAACAATAACCAAGTTTCAACTGTATGTAAGGCAATCACAATTGGGAAAAAATCCTTAAAAAAATAACTCTCTGTGTAACGGGGTCAATTTGGTTATTGTAAATAGGTTATTACAATTATATAATTACACAAAATATATGTGGAAATGATACCTGATGTGTTCATAGTGTCATGACATAAACGTGGAACATCAGCATATGTCACTGTGTACCCCCTACAGCTCTAATTAGTGTGACACCTCTCATTATAAGTTTGATCCACGCCTTTCTACTTCCCTTTTTGTTCGTGATCTCCATGTTAGAGCCCAAGAGTAAAGAAAGTGGAACTGCAGCAACTCTGTGTCAGTCGTCACTCGAACAACGTCATCCACAACGCTGAGAGATAAACACCACCTGTTTACATCTGTTTACATCCATCCATCCATCCGTTTTCCTCCGCTTATCTGGGTCCGGGTCGCGGGGGCAGCAGCTTCAGTAGGGAAGTCCAGACTTCCCGGTCCCCAGCGACCTCTTCCAGCTCCATCGGGAGGACACCAAGGCGTTCCCAGGCCAGCTGTGAGTCATAGTCCCTCCAGCGTGTCCTAGGTCTTCCCGGGGGCCTTCTCCCGACTGGGCATGCCCGAAACACCTCACCAGGGAGGCGCCCGGGAGGCATCCGGACTAGATGCCCGAGCCACCTCAACTGGCTCCTCTCGATGTGAAGGAGCAGCGGCTCTACTCTGAGCTCCTCCCGGATGGCCGAGCTCCTCACCCTATCTCTTAGGGTGAGTCCAGCCACCCTACGAAGGAAACTCATTTCCGCCGCTTGTATCCGCGATCTCATTCTTTCGGTCATGACCCATAACTCATGACCATAGGTGAGGGTGGGAACGTAGATCGATCGGTAAACAGAGAGCTTTGCCTTCCGGCTCAGCTCTCTCTTCACCACGACGGTCCGGTACAGCGACCGCATTACTGCAGATGCTGCACCGATCCGTCTGTCGATCTCACGCTCCAACCTTCCCTCACTCGTGAACAAGAACCCGAGATACTTGAACTCCTCCACCTGAGGCAAGACCTCACTCCCAACCCGGAGGGTACAGTCCACCCGTTTCCGACTGAGAACCATGGCCTCGGATTTGGAGGTGCTGAGTCTCATCCCAGAAGCTTCACACTCAGCTGCAAACCGCTCCAGTAAACGCTGAAAGTCACAGCCTGATGAGGCCGTAAGGACCACATCGTCTGCAAATAGCAGAGACGAGATCCTAAGGTCACCAAGCTAGACTCCCTCAGCACCTTGACTGCGCCTAGAAATTCTGTCCATGGAGATTATGAACTGAACAATGGGCAAAGGGAAGCCTTGGCGGAGGCCAATGTTCACCAGAAACAAGCTCGACTTACTGCTGGCAATGCGAACCAGGCTCCTGCTTCGAATGTACAAGGACCGAATGGCACGTATGGCATAACACCCCCCCACAGGACACCACGAGGGACGCGGTCGAATGCCTTTTCCGGGTCTACAAAGCACATGTAAACTGGTTGGGAAAAATCCCACATACCCTCCAGTACCTTGCAAGGGTGTAGAGCTGGTCCAGTGTTCCGCGACCCAGGACGAAAACCACATTGCAGCTCCAGTAACGGTCGTGCCCTTCTCTCCAGCACCCTGGAGTAGACTTTCCCAGGGAGGCTGAGGTGTGTGATCCCCCTATAGTTGGAACACACCCTCCGGTCACCCTTTTTAAAAATGGGGACCACCACCCCGTCCACCTCTGCCAATCCAGAGGTACTGTTCCTGACTTCCATTTAATGTTGTAGAGGCATGTCAACCAACACACTCCTCCAACATCCAGAGCCTTGAGGAATTCTGAGCGGAACATGTCTACCCCCGGAGCCTTGCCACTGGGGAGTGATTTAACTACCCCAATTACCTCAGCCATGGTGATAGAACTGTCCACGTACGTATCCTCAAGCTCAAATATTAGGAGGATAGAGTCATAAAGTTGTAATTTGATGACAAAGTTATAAAGAGATAGCATATAATCATTAAGATATTAATAATACATCATCCATTCATCCATCCATTCTCTTCCGCTTATCTGAGGTCGGGTCGCGGGAGTAGCAGCCTAAGCAGGGAAGCCCAGACGTCCCTCTTCCCGGCCATTTCGTCCAGCTCTTTACCGGCGAATGACGAGGCGTTTCCAGGCCAGGTGAGAGACATAGTCTCTCCAACGTGTTTTGGGTCTTCCCAGAGGCCTCCTACCGGTTGGACGTGCCCTGAACACCTCCCCAGGAAGGCGTTTGGGAGGCATCCTAACCAGATGCCAGAGCCACCTCATCTGACTCCTCTTAATGTGGAAGAGCAGCGGTTCTACTCCGAGTCTCTCCCGGATGACAGTGCTTCTCACCCTATCTCTGAGGGAGAGCCCTGCCATGCTGCGGAGAAAAATCATTTCGGCCGCTTGTACCCGCGATCTTGTCCTTTCGGTCACTACCCAAAGCTCATGACCATAGGTAAGGGTAGGAACGTAGATCGACCGGTTAATTGAGAGATTTGCCTTTTGGCTCAGCTCTCATTTCACCACGACAGACCGGTGGAGAGTCCGCATCACTACAGACGCTGCACCAATCCGCCTGTCCATCTCGCGTTCCATCCTTCCATCACTCAGGAACAAGACCCCGAGATACTTAAACTCCTCCACTTGGGGCAGGACCTCATCCCCAACCTGGAGATGGCACTTCACCCTTTCCCGGGCGAGAACCATGGACTTGGACTTAGAGGTGCTGATTCTCATCCCACCCGCTTCACACTCAGCTAGAAACCGATCCAGTGAGTGTTGAAGTTCACTGCTCGATGAAGCCAACAGGACCACATCATCTGCAAAAAGCAGAGATCGAATCCTGCGGCCACCAAACTGAAGCCCTTTAACGCCCTGGCTGCGCCTAGAAATTCTGTCCATGAAAGTAGTGAACAGAATCGGTGACAAAGGGCAGCCCTGGCGGAGTCCAACCCTCACTGGAAACGGTCCGACTTGTTGCTGGCAATGCGGACCAAACTCTGACACCGGTCATACAGGGAACAAACCGCCTGGATTAGGTGGTCCGATACCCCATACTCCCGGAGCACTCCCAACAGTATTTCCCGAGGAACATGGTCAAATGCCTTCTCCAAGTCCACAAAACACATGTAGACTGTTTGGGCAAACTCCCATGCACCCTCAAGGACCCTGCCGAGAATATAGAGTCGGTCCACAGTTCCGCGACCTGGAGGAAAACCACATTGCTCCTCCTGAATCCTTGATTTGACTATCCGGCGGATCCTCCTCTTCAGAACCCTTGAATAGACCTTACCGGGAAGGCTGAGGAGTGTGATCCCACGATAGTTAGAACACACCCTCCGGTCTCCCTTCTTGAAAAGCGGGACCACCACCCTGGTCTGCCTGTCCAGGCAGACCAGATGGTCTCCGGATGGTGGCGGAGACGGCGGATGGTGGTCCAGAATCTCTTTGAAGCCACCCGGAAGTCGTTTTCATGGCCTCTCCGATTCCTCCCATGTCTGGTTTTTTGCCTCAGTGACCGCCAGAGCTGCAGACCGCTTGGCCTTCCGGTACCTGTCAGCTGCTTCCAGAGTCCCATGGGCCAAGACGTCCTGATAGGACTTTTTCTTCAGCTTGACGGCATCCCTTACCACTGTCCACCAACAGGTTCTGGGATTACGGCTACGACAGGCACCAACCACCTTACGGCCACAGCTATGATCGGCCGCATAGACAATAGAGGCAGGAAACATCGCCCACTCGCACTCAATGTCCGCTGCCTCCCTCGGAACATGGTCAAAGCTCTCCCGTAAGTGGGAGTTGAAACTCCTTCTGGCCAGACGTTCCCAGCAGACCCTCACAATGCATTTGGGACTGCCAGGTCTGACCGGCATTCTCCCCTACCATCGGAACCAACTCACCACCAGGTGGGGATCAGTTGAGAGCTCCGCCCCCCTCATCACTCGAGTGTCCAAAACATGCGGCTGCAAGTCCGACGACACAACCACAAAGTCAATCATCAAACTACGGCCCAGGGTGTCCTGGTGCCACGTGCATATGTGGACACCCTTATGCTTGAACATGGTGTTCGTTATAGACAATCCGTGACGAGCACAGAAGTCCAACAACAAGACACTGCTCGGGTTAAGATCAGGGGGGCCGTTCCTCCCAATCACACTTCTCCAGGTCTCACTGTCGGCAAACAACGGTCAGAACCCGTCCCCCAAACCGAAGGCGTAGGGAAACCAGCCTCTCGTTTACCGGGTTAAACTCCAACGTGCAGGCTTGGAGCCGGGAGGCGACAAGAATTGCCACCCCTGCTCGTCACCTCTCATTGCCGGAAACACCAGAGTGGATTGAAGTCCAGCCCCTCTCGAGGGGACTGGTTCCAGAGCCCTTGCTGTGCGTTGAGGTGAGTCCGACTATATCTAGCCGGAATTTCACCACCTCACGCACCACCAGCTCAGGCTCCTTCCCCGCCAGAGAAGTGACATTCCACGTACCGACAACTAGCTTCTGTAGCCGAGGATCGGACCGCCAAGGCCTTTGCCTCCGGCCGCCACCCAGCTCTCTTTGCACCCTCCCATGGTGAGCTCATGGGAGGGGGGGCCCACGTTACGTTTTTGGGCTGTGCCCGACCGTGCCCCATGATGCTGGCCCAGCCACCAGACACTCGCCATCGTGCCCCGCCTCCAGGCCTGGCTCCAGTGGGGGGCCCCGGTGACCCGCGTCCGGGCGAGGGAAAACAAAGTCCATTGTTATTGTGCATCATTGGGGTCTATTGAGCCACTCTTTGTCTTGTCCCTCCCCTAGGACCTGTTTGTCATGGGTGACCCTACCAGGGGCATGACAGCCCACAACAACTTACCTCTTACCTCCATCAGTGGGACACGCAAACTCCTCCACCACGATAAGGTGGTGACTCAGGGAGGAGTCACCACCACAAATCACCACAAATCAATTGAATCAAAAATAAAACTAAAAATAATAATAAAATAATATGAGATAAATAATAATATAAGATAAATATTATATGATTTTATTTATAACATTACAAGAAAAAGAAAATCTAAATATTGAAATATTAGGAAATTTTAAAAAACAACAGAAATGGAAAAACAAGCACAAAAAAAGAAAAGCGTAATTGAAGAGAACAAAAATGTATGCTAAAAATTCACTATTTATCTATATCACAAAGCTTTTTTTTCATATGTAACTTCTTGGCATACCTACATGGGTTTACAACACTAAAATGATCAAAGTGGCACATCCATTCCTTGATTTTTCAGCACGCGATTCACAATGGAAAAAGTTCTAACAGCCCCGATTTAGGAGGTCAAGCCCAACACCAGATGATTATGCTGTAAAAGTCCCAAAAGATTTCTCCATAGAGTGTAGATCTTCAGCACACTCCTTTTGCTCATAAATCATTCTTGTCACGCTCTACCTACTGTGGCAGAGCAATGATCACTGTGATGATTTCAGTCCAGGGCGGCCTATGGAGTCAAAGTATCAATCCTTTCTCTTTCTAATGATTGTTTTAAAGTGAGAGAATCGATCCCCTCTATACGCCAGGGGGTGCTCTCCCTCGGTTTACTTCACTGTTTCAAACACCAGACCACACCATAAAACCTACTGTTCACTTATCATTTCAGCTCTCTAACTCTCTTACTCAAGATTGGAGGCCACCTGATCATCCCACATCACATTTGGGAAATGAATAGCCTTCTGCTGAGAGCCCTGTACCGCCCGTAAAATGTAACCCTGTAAGACTGCAGGATTCGGAGATGAAATGTAGACGGTAGGCGGTTGTCGGGATCTTGAAGCTCTCTTTTAAACATTGGCCTACTTTTAGCACGACAGAACAATAACAACTCCTTTGCTGGCATGCATACCCAAATTCTTCAAGAGAGAAACTTCAAAAGATGGGAAAAATGGGGGTAAATCATTTAAATCACATATGCAGATACAGAGCAAAAACATAAAAGGCTGTTTTTCTTGATGTGAAAAATAGCTACCTTGACATTTAATGAGAGTTTCAGAGG
The DNA here is from genome assembly GCA_024372805.1 of Oostethus manadensis. Lineage (NCBI taxonomy): Eukaryota > Metazoa > Chordata > Actinopteri > Syngnathiformes > Syngnathidae > Oostethus > Oostethus manadensis. Next base: position 776,140 of record QODF01000049.1, on the reverse strand, counting down.
TGCAGTAATTTGCCGACTACAGAGCGTATGGAAGCCGCTAAATTTAAAGAGAAAAAAGGATTTTTACCTAGTACACAGTTTTTTACTTTTAACTGAATAATTGCTCCTGCGATTGACTGGCGACTAGTCCAGGGTGTACCCCACCTCTCGTCTAAAGTCAGCTGGGATAGGCTCCAGCATACGCGTGACCCTAATGAGGATAAGCGGCATAGAAAATGGATGGCTGGATCAATAAATGCTTTTTTCCAAACAGTGCTGAACAATGAGTGTAATACGGCTAGTTAAACAGTAGCCCACCGGAAAAGCAATTCATCGCCGTCGTCCTTCTCCTCTTGGGAACAAAAACCACTAAAGACGTCCTCTCCAAGAGTTGGACCTGAACAGCCTCCCAGCTCTCTCAGCTTACGCTATTGGTCTCGCTACTTTTTTCCTTGTCGCTACCAGCCAAACTTCAGCCCCAAGGCAAATCAGTCTCCAAGCTCATTCTGCCCTTCCCAGCATGCAGGAGTCCAGCTCACCAGTGGAAAGTGGACCCTCCGACACCGCTCCACATTGCCAAGATCCCCTGGCAGTGATGTCAGAAATATCAATAGTTCGGACACCAGATCTGTAAACTGATTCTCAAATCAAATTAAAAATACTCTGCTACTTTTCTAAATGATGTGCAGTTGTTTAAAATAATTACATACACTACTCTGATGAGCAATGCTATGATTTGAAATGCACTGCTTTGTTAAATGTACTTGATATGTTAGGTGTGTTTGCACAAAAAATCCACTCTGTATCTCTGATACCAGACTGAATTTTACTCAGTATCAATTTGGAAAAAGAAATCGGCAGTATTGCATATCATGGGTGATGAACACGCACACACAAAGCATGGAGCAAACGAGACCAGAACACAAATACAAATGAGCCGCATCGTTGTGTAAGCAGCAGGGTTTACACCGGAAATCACGGTATTTGGAAAATGACTTTTACTTTTTGATTATACAGAAGCACAATAGATCTGTAAAAGAAAGATGTTTGATGTCAAGTGTAGGCAAGGAAAGTGAGTAGGCAGTTGGCAGCAACCATTATGAAGTCCAAGGAGTGAGTCAATGCAATATAAGGAGGCCATCAAAAACAACCTAAATCTACATTAGAAATAGCAAAACCTTTGTTGTGGCCTAATAAAAAGAAAGCTTTGAAGCTTTGATGGAAAACAACTCAAATAGAGATTGGCAGAATAGTAAAACCTTTTCATGACGTCAAAAGAAGTCAGTAATATTTTGGCAGAGGTTAGCGTATCATTGCCCAAGTCTACAATAAAGAGATGTTCATGAATCTCAACACTTGGGTTTACAATAAGGTGCAACCAGTGACATTCCTGTCAAAAAACATCTTTAAAAACCCTCCAGGTTTTGGATTTCCTAAATTGTGTGGAAGCAACTCCTGAACTTTTGAAGGAGAAGAAATGTAATATTCTTCAGTTCCCAAGTCAGAGGTCTGATTTCAAGCCACTAAATGTGGATGGCAGTAAGACCCTTTCAAAGACACATAAACATAAGACTGCTGCCAAAAAAACATTGCATCATCACACAGGTTGGGATTTACGACTATAATTGCACCCTAAACATTTCCATCTGACTCGTTCGAAGAATAGATCGTGATCCATAATGGTTGCAAACTGCCAACTTTGTGATTTAAATGTAAAAAGTAGACGAGCCCAAACAAGCCATTTGCTATATTGATGACAAAAAAGCGAGGGATTGCCAGTGTGACTAAGGGGTTGTCCACCGGAGAGCATTTTCATGTCAAAATGGTGAAGTATTTTATCATTTCAGCCTTTCATCTGCACGGCAACAGCGTTCCGGGTGCCTGGAAAAGGTATTTTTTGAAACAGCTTCCAGGGAGAGAAAATCTGATAACGCTGTCTTTTTGTTAAATGCAATGAATTGCTACTTAATGAAACGATGACGTCGTCTGAATTTTAACGATTCCGATTCCATTCGAATCTCCGTTGGGCATCTCTGTGTGGCGTTTGCATGTTTTCCCCGTCCGTGTACTCCGATTTCCTCCCACATACCAAAAACATGCATGTTAGGTTAATTGGAGACTCTAAATTGTCCATTGGTATGAATGTGAGTGTGAATCTTTATCTGCCCTGCGATTGACTGACCTTTGCCCAAAGTCAGCTGGGATAGGCTCCAGCAACCCCCACAACCCTAATGAGGAGAAGCGGCATAGAAAATGGATGGATGGATGGATGGATGGACAGTTCCAAATGCTTGTTTTTTTGCTTTTAAGAGTAAGGGACATATAAGTTTGCATCAGTGGGCACTCTGAACCCTCCTCTTACATTGAGACTGATATTATTTGTTGTTTGACTTCCCTGATTCTGACTGAAGTCCACCGTAGCGCATCAAAGACGAGGTGCTTCCCTATTTCCACACTATGAATGCAGCGGTTAAATGGGTAAATTGGGTAGTGACCAAAAGGACAAGATCAAGGGTACAAGGGGCTAAAATGAGTTTTTCCCGCAGGGTGGCTGGGCTCTCCCTTAGAGATAGGGTGAGAAGCACTGTCATCCGGGAAAGACTCGGAGTAGAACCTCTGCTCCTCCGCTTTGAGAGGAGCCAGATGTGGTGTCTTGGTTATCTGGTTAGGATGCCTCCCGGACGCCTCCCTGGGGAGGAGTTCAGGGTACGTCCGACCGGTAGCAGGTCTCTGGGAAGACACAGGACACGTTGGAGAGACTATGTCTCTCAACTGGCCTGGGAGCGGGATAAAATGGCCGGAGAGAGGGAAGTTTGGGCTTCCCCGATTAGGACGCTGTTCCCAGGACCCGATCTCAGATAAGCGGAAGAAGATGGATGGATGGATGGAATCCAGAGGTGTTACATTATATTGACCCTCCTGTGCAAGTTTTTGTAGTGTTGCAAATGTTGTACTGAGCCAACCACTCTTTTTTTATTATAAGAAGCTGCTTTAGCTGCTTCTTCTTTGTTGATGCATGCCGGCTTCTTTTCAGATTTGTGACGTAAGCATACAATAGCACATAATAGCAATTTTAGTACCGGTTCCCATCAATGCTTGAAACTCGATATCCAACCCTACCGCCCCATCACCTTCATGTGACCCAATGTGAGTGTTTTTGTACTGCCTGCCAAAAAGCCCACATGATATCTGAATATTTCAACTGGCATGCCTCCCAGTCAACACTCTCCTGGTCTTTTTTTCCTCTTATTTGACTAAGTGAGTTGCAGAAATAATTCACATTGTCGTAAGATAGACACGCCACACAAAAGGAGGACGACAGACCTTTGGTGTGTCCTTTGGCATTGTTTGAAGGTGTGCCTTAATTGTTTTCATACAGTAATATGTTTGTGTGTGATTATGACATTTACTGATCTGACACAGCGTGCATGCGATTTCTCTTTCAATGCGCCAAAATAAACCTCTCAAAAGCCAGGATGGTACCCGTGTGGACAGTCTGAGACAGCAATTGTTCCCATTACAGGAAGGCTTTACTGCGGAGCAGTGCAAAGCTTGATAGAACCTCTCCATCCTGATAAGAATGGTGTGTATGTAAATTGTGTCAACAATGTAGTCTCTTAGCAATGAATGCATTTTTATAAGGTTTTCCGCCACTAATCTAAACAAAAGCATGTGACCAATAAGCTAGTGTGTTTCTGTTGGCGTGTCTGTCAGCTTCTCGTAATTAGCATAAAGCAACACACCGGAGGGGGCAATGGAGGAAGTGGGAGTTAAACCGGTAACCCTCCAGTTACTGGCTCTACTACACCTGCCAAATACAACAACTGTTGTTTCCACTGCAACTCCATATATAGCAACTCTACTGTATATAGTACAGTACTTTACTGTATACTGTAGTAATGGGGTCTGAGGATTGCTGGATCGTGGTTCCAGAGACCGGCTTCGCAACGCTGGTTGCTCTGCTGTAACTTCGATTTAGGATATTTAGATGGCCATTTAACGTTCAACTTAGACCGGACTTCTCCCGTCTTCGAGATCATGTCGTGGCCGAGGTATACTCTAGTAAGCTTCTTGAAAACCTTGGGGAAGGTGGCCACGACCCGGAGCAGCAATGGATGTCCCTTAAAACCAGAATCCTGGATGCTGCTGCTGGTTGTATTGCTGGTGTCCGGGTGGGAACATTAAGTCAGATCTCCAAGGAGACAGTTGACATAATCGAGGAGTGCCACGAGGCTAGACTCGACGACAGGGCTGAGCGTTACAGGGAGCTCAAGCACGAGGCCGTCAGGGCAGCCTGCAAGAACCAGAAGGCGAGGGTCAGTGGCCTCTGTGGCCTCGGTGGCCTCGGTTGCCCGTTTGAAGACCACTCTCAACCAGGCCTCGGTGGCCTGGTTGAGAGTGGTCTTCAAATGGGCAACAACCAGCTGGCTTACAGGGCCATTAAAGCCCTCCGCTTTCCTCGGCCTCCTCCACGTTGTCCTGCGGTCCATTCAGCTGCCGGTGACATCATGTTCGAGGGATCTGCAGTGATTGGCCGACGGTTCGAGTACTGTGGAGACCTGTATAAGGCTCCTCCAACTAGCCCAGACCTCTCGGTGGGAGATGCTGAGATCCTGACCGCCGATACACCCGTGGACTCCAATCCACCTTCCCTAGATGAAACAAGGAAGGTGATTGAGCAGCTGAAGGATGAAAAGGCGGTGGGTATCTGCGGTGTCTACGCTAAGACGCTGAAGGCGGGCAGGGAGGAAATATTCCGGTCGTTGCATTCGCTCATCTGTTCCGAATGGAATAAGGGGATCATCCCCTCCGACTGGAGAAGGGGCATTGTTGTCCCAATCTGGAAGAGAACGGGTGACCCTCGGGAGTGATACAACTATCGGTGCATTACAGTGCTCTCGTTACCGGGCAAGGTTCTCGCAAGGATCCTTTTGAGCAGAGTTTGCGGCCAGCTGCTTGCGCATCAGAACCCTGAGCAGTCTGGCTTCACTCCGAAGCGGTCCACTGTAGACCGTATACTTGAGCTATGAGTACTCACAGAACATCTTTGTGAATTTGATGTGGGCTTTGTTGCAGCCTACGTTGACTTCAAGAAGGCATTCGATTAGGTCAGTAGGGATGCCCTGTGGAAGGTCCTGGAACAACGCGGGATCCCGCAGTGACTTGTCTAGCTTATCACCTGTCTGTATTCATGTACTGAGAGCGCTGTGAGGTGTGGGATAGCACTCACTGACTTCTTCCCGGTTGATGCCGGGGTGAGACCGGGGTGCATTCTCGCCCCTTCACTTTTCAATGCTTTTATGGACCGGATGATGTGTGAGGTGGATGGCCATTTGAGCTGCGGAGTGTCGTACGGTGAGGACCGATTTACCGATCTGGACTTTGCCGACGACGCAGTGATCTTCGCAGAGACCCAGGAAGCCCTCGTCAAATAAAGGTCCACATCTTAGGTCTCACATCGCTATTGGTCATGTCGACCCTGCTTTATGGTTGTGCAGCCTGGTTGCTGACCGACCGGCTGATTCCCCCCAGAGGACCTTGCTCACCGGATCGTTAGTGTTAGGTACCCGAGGGGCTGGAGCCGACCAGTGGGGCGTCTGCGTCTTTTGTGGCGGTCGCAAGTGCGGGGCTACTGGGATGGGTGGTCAATGGGCCTGGTGTTTGCCTGGCGTTCGCCTGATCGGAGAAGGCCTTCATTTAATTTAAAGACAAGGACAAAAAAATCCAGGTAATATGGTTCTGTGGCATATTATAATTTTCAAATAGAACAAGGAGTGTCTATGCCAACCATTCAAATGCCAACATATCTTAATGTCCTCTCTGGTTTTTTTTGTTTTTTTTCCAGCTGGCAAGGGCGTGCAAAGTATACAAGGAATTTGATACAAGCATTCTGCACTTTTAAGACTTTTTTTAAAGACGCGTTATTACTGTTTTTTCTACAGTCAAAATATCTAAAAAAACTGATTTTAATATGTTTAAAAATATGTTGCAAATCCCTGTGACTGACTGGCGACGCACCCAAAGTCAGAATTAACTAAACATGCAGTCCCAAAACATGCATGTTAAGTTCACTGGGGACTCTCAATTGTCCATGTGGCGTCACTACAATAAGGCACTCAAAAATACAGTAGCTATTGAAGAACAAATTAGAAATTAATGAGGAACTAATGACTATGGCACATACAGTACCTTTAAAGTAGCTACTAATAAACTAATAAAGAACTAATGACTAAGTCACATACATTTGGAGTTGTTACTTAGGAACTAAGGTACATAATAATTAGAGTGGTTGCTGAGGACCTAATGAAGAACTAAATAGTAGCAGGTAGATTAACTAGCAATTTTGTGTATTGTGTTACAGTCCAGGTGAGTGCTACTGGTTCTTTGTCTTCATGTGCCCTCTGATTGACCGACTGGCCACCAGGTACCCAAGGTGTACCCCACCTCTTTCCCAAAGTCAGCTGGGATAGGCTCCAATTCACCCGTCACCCAAATAGGTGTTTTAAAAAACGAATGTACCGATGAGTGGTATTTCGTCTTGCTTAGATTTCAATTTATTTGGTGTAAGCTAAAATAAACCGGAAATGACTTTTTTGATGTACTGGTAAATGTAACATTCTGTACATACTGTAAGTCGGGACAAATAATTTGTAGGGTACTTTGTTCACACATTGGTTGTTTTGGTTTGTCACTTAAACCTGGAACATGGAACAAAAGGGCAAATAAATTCTATGCTCCTGAGTATTTGTGTTGTAAGCACCACCTCGCTCATCTCATTACAGGCTGCAGCATCTATTAGGTCCATGTAGCAGTGGCGTGATGAGGAAAGCGACCATATTTTAAACTGCAGAAAGCACGGCATTAGGTTCGACAATGAGCTACTTGAAGTTTACTCAAAGATAACTTATAACTCCAGTACATTCAAAGTATTCCTCGTCTGTGTAGATAGAAAATTGCTGTATTACAAAATGTTATCTATAATAAACTCATTTGCATAGAGGTTTATTATGCCTAAAATGATCTCTCTTTGATAAGTTTCAATGCTGCAAAAATAACATTTTTGGAACGAAGCAACAATAGAAATAGTCTTTTCTGCCTCTGAAAATCCGGCCTGTTAGAAAATAATAACTCTCTTTTCAGTCTTACTGGACAAAGAAATAAACTGTCAATTTAATGACCCAATGAAAACCAGGACATTTTCATCGCTTACAAAAAACAGGACAGCCAGAGGACTTTGTTGCAAAACTAGTCCATGTTTTCCCTATGACTTTGCTTGCACTCAGCAAGTATGCATCTTATCACACAGACACCTAGAGCAACATGAGAAAAACAAGAATGGAAAGAAACTACAGTGGAACCTCAAGATACAAAATTAATTCATTCCGGAGGGGCTTTCGTGCCTTGGAATTTTTGTAATATGAGATAAGATTTACATATAAATGGCGGAATTCATTCCACCCCCCTCAAAAACGTTCATATAAAGTGTAAACATTGTACCCACCCGAAAAAAATATGTTCATTAATGACAACCTAATCATTTACATGTGCATGAATGTAAAAAAAAAACATGACAAAATAATCAAAGTAAATAAAGCAATAAAAGCAAAGAAAAAAGTTACTGTTAATTTAACAATGGACTGGAGCTTTTCTGTACGCGGATCAAAGGGACGTTGTAATTCGCCATCTTTAGGGATTTTGTAAGCAAGAGGGGAGATAACCAATGAGCGTGACTAATGGGAGCGCAGCTTCGTCTTCTTCGGTTTTACAGCGGTTGGCGCCATTACTTTGGTGCGTTACCGACCCAAGAGATGGCAGCTTATACGGCGGTGCAGTACATTCAAAATTCCATTTTTTTTTTCATTTGCAATTCGTATCATGGATTTTTTGTATAGTAAGGTTTTAGTGAGTTGACGTTCCACTGTATTCATCATCACTGCTGGTAGTAACAATTTTTCAGCTGCAGTCCTCAACTGACAGCAAAATTACAGTAATTGTCCCTGCGTGCTACTTTCGCTCACATCCTGTGCTGGGCATCTCCATTCCTCAAAGCAGTGGTTCCCAAACTTTTTTGGCTGCGCCAAGCCGCCCTGAACTCCCGTCTCGGGTCGGAGAGGCCGGGGGCAGAGCCGTTTAAGGTCGCGTTGAACAACATACACCGAGCGCGCGAATACACACGGAAACTTAAGAGTGCAACACTCGCGCTAACTCAGTAGGGAGTTTGAACACATCCAGAGAGGCAAAAAAATCCATAACCAAGGCGCTTTGTTATTAAAGCAGCAGGATTCTAAAGGAGAGAAAAAAGTAGCAGCTTGTAGTCCGAAAAATACGGTAATAATGAAAAGTGTGCATGGTAGCCCCGCAACCCCCCCGTCATAATGTCGGGGCCCCCAGTTTGAAAACAACTGCCTTAAAGGGACTGCATGCAACTCCGTCCAAATTACATTTTTTGAAACCAAAAAATATAAGTACATGATACCAGTAGTGGTTTAAAACGGATCGTCCAAAAAATATCTATTATTCTCCAAATTACAAACTAAACTGCCTAATTGTGGTAAACTTTCATTCAGCTCCAATAAAATGATAGGTGTTCATTGCTGCCACGCACGGCTGTTGGTACATGTTTGTGGCGCATGCCCATCAAAAAGAGCAGTCTCAAAGAAGCGACCAATAATTTGGAGTCATTGTGTGGTTATGATCATCCAATGATAGTTAACGTTAGTACCTCGGCTTATCCACTTTACTATTACTGTGTTAGCACATAACTAATGCACATGCATGGGATACATCTTACGTAATCAAAGCAAGAAAAGGCAGGATATACTGTAATGCCACTCATATGTCTGAAGGTTGGCAGCTGGCGATCCCTTAGAAAGGCCTGTGGCATGTGTGCACCTCCAGCACACACACAAGTCACAAGAGGGTGGTGTCACGTTAGGATTTGTGCAGATATAGTGTGCCTCCTGGGGATCGCTCTGGAGGGTGTTAGTTCCTTTAATTACTCTTTACATAGCAGGGCTGCCTAAATGGGCTCGCTGACACATTATTACACTCCAAGCAGACCTTCCCATTTGCTCTTAAGAAAGAACCTTAAGAAATTGCCCCAAAAAATTGAATTTTAGGTACAGAGATTTACTAAGCATTTAAAGTAAAAAAAAACAAAAAACCTCAACAAAGACCCAAAGAAAGAAAAGAAATCCATAAAACCGCAAATGCTGACATGAAAAGGAGACAAGAAGGACTAAAACTACAAAACGGGATCGTGTTAAGCCAGAAAAACACAAAGTCACAAAGCAGCTTTTTCGGTGAACACGATCCTCGAGAGGCCTCACTGGTGCAGAGGCGACCCACGCATCAAAAGACAACAATACCACTTGAACAACAGATCAGTCAGATCACTTTACCCGCATTTTTCTCCCACAGTCCAAGAACATGCATGCTGGTCTGATTTTAGACTGTTGGGAATGAGAGTGTGAATGGCTGTTTCTCTACTATTTGTGTCCTGTGGGTGACTGACTCTCACCCAGTCAGCTGGGAAAAGCTCCAGCTCACCTGTGACCCGTATTTATATATTTAACCCACGCACTATGCCTATGTGTGAAAAGATAAACAGAAATGAAAAAATAAACAAACAAAACACCTTTTGGGAATTCAGCCAGCCAGACACCAGCAAGCAGCAGCGACCACTCACAACAGCCCCGACACCCCACAAAGGCCAAACAAAAACGTACACCAGACCTCGTGCACAGTACCCCACCATAATGAGCATCCCCTTGCTGATCCCTGCCAGCGCCACATGGAACACCGCCCCGCCTTGTCATTGATCTCATTACCCTTCATTTGGAAATTACCGCAAAACACATTTCACTATGTTGCCAAAATTGCAGACATATGTGAATATACAGTATGTTTATTGACATGCCATTTGTTTTGGACATGCCATGAGATAGGATGGATTTGCCGTAACCTGAAAGATTGATGGGAATCGCGCACAGGCTGACAGGACTACATAAACACAATATTGGTGGTGCAAGGGGCCAAAGGCACCAGGAATGGCTGGTACTTAATGGCAGCTAAAGCCTGGAACAGACACGGCACAAGAAGACTTTTATATGATGTAGGAGAAGAGCGGAAACCCCTGTAGCTGGGCTGGCAACAAATTGCATTTACCCTTGAAAAAAGGACATGAAAAGATCCCCAGGGGCCTATCAAGGATTCCAAACTGAGATAATGACTGGAAATTGCATTTTGACTGAGTAGATAATTTTAGTCCTGGTGCCAGAAATTACCAGGAGGTGACCTACCCACATTTGCAGTTGATGAGATGTGAAAACCAACGGCAATTGCTCTAAGACTGAAAGGGAAGCTCAGATTCCCCTAAAACATCAAAAAAGGGGGTGAAATATGTGCTCCTGTGTGTCCATTTTATTGACCAAACATGTGCTTCATCTTTTGTTCAGCTACTTATCACAGATACCTGACACGACCTCCTTCTCATTCATGCCCGCAACGCCACGGCTGAGCAGAGTCGGACACTGAGCGTCTATTGACTTCGATGGGGAAGCTTAGAGTGGGTTGTTCCACTGTGAGAAACTGGACGGCCACTGGCTAAACGCTGGGCTTTGATACTGAATGGAACCGAGTCATTCACATACCTGGGCAGCATTACAAACCAGCAGGGAGGTACATATGCGGATGTCAAAGCCCGGGTTAGAAGGACAAGAACTGCTTTTGCCTTCCTTAATATGGAATATGGAAGTCCCACCAAATACTAATGAGAACAAAACTCAATCTTGCAGTACGGATCTGAAACCTGGATACCAACAAAGAGAACCATCGGAAAAATACAGACCTTTTTTCATTCCTGCCTGAGAAAAATCCTACGAGTACGCTGGCTAGACACCATCAGCAACACTAAACTCTGGCAGAAAACCAATCAGTTAGCAGCAGAGGATGAGATCAAAAGGAGAAGATGGAGGTGGGAAAGGTCATACCCTGAGGAAACCACCTAGTAACATCACAGGCCCTGACTTGGAACCCTCAGGGCAAGAGAACGAGAGGAAGACCAAAACATTTCTGGAGAAGGGTCTTAAAGAAAGACACCCGACAAATGCGCTACACCTGGGGCAAACTGGAAGCAATGGCCCAGGCGTGAAACTGTGGATGGTCTATGCCCACCCAGGGGCTACAGGCCCAAGTAAGTAAATTGTCCCGCTCATCGGACGCTCAGCGTCTCTGTGAGTATACGGGGCAGTGGGCAATCTTAAAGTACTGTACCTCCACCAAAGCATTTTCCAAGTTTTTTATTCCCTTGTTTTGATACTGATCCCTTGCGACATTGTCTTTGGTAAAAACGACTACAAAAATTGCTTTAATGTGATTTTAGTGCAGAAACACAATTGTTTGAAGTGTTTGAAAAAAATTAAATCTGAGAGGAAATAAACTATAACCGAACAAAAGAACTTTAAGATCGATAGCTGCACTCGGGCTAATATTACTTCTTGAGAGAATCGCTTTCTGCCTTAAGGGATCTGAGGGACTGTGGGATTATTATGAGGCGGGCTCTGTGTTACTGTAAGTATCTCTTGAATATGAGAAGTGTTTTCCAAATTCTCTTGTGTCATCTCTAAGAAAAACGTTGACTTCACTTGACTTCAGTCCTCTCCAAATGTACTTTTAGCAACTCCAACTTCCAACGTGTACAGATTACAGAGCCTCTGTAATCTGTACAATACTGTATACTTGAAGTTATTTTCCCTCCATCCATTCTTAATACTGCTTGTCCACATTTGGGTTTAGCGTGAGCTGGAGCCTTTCCCTGCAGGTGAGCGGCAGGGTACAGCCTGGACGGGTCACCAGCCAGCAGGGCACATAGAGTATGGACCGGACACCATAGGATTCTGCAATATTGCAGTCACGTGAATCGGCAATCAGATTTGCTCCAGAGTTTTGCTCAAACACACATGTCAAATATCAAACCCAGGGGAGTTCCAAGGGAGGCCTAGGATCCATTTGTGGGCTGCAGCTGTTTTTTTTTCACAAGAAAATAATAAAAAATTAAAAAAACAGAATAAATTTAAAAAAAATCAGCAGTAATTTTACAAGAATAAAGTTAGCATATTAAGAGGAAAAAGAAAAAAGAAAAAAATCAGAATTTTATGAGAATAACATTTTAATTTTAGAGAAAAATAATTTCAAAATAGTAGCATTAAGCTGAAATCATTCATTCATTCATTTACTTTCTATGCCGCTTATCCTCATTAGGGTCGCGGCTATGCTGGAGCCTATCCCAGCTGGATTTGGGCAGGAGGCGGGGTACATCCTGGACTGGTCGCCAGTCAATCACAGGGCACATTAAGACAAACAAACATTCACACTCACATTCATACCGATGGCCAATTTTAGAATCGCCAATTAACCTAACATGCATGTTTTTGGAATGTAGGAGGAAACCAGAGTACCAGGAGAAAACCCTCCCACGCACTGGGAGAACATGCAAACTCCACACAGAGATGCCCAACGGAGATTCGAACCCTCAACCGTCTGACCATAAGGCCAACATGCTACCCGCTCAGAAAGCTGAAATGTTAAAGATAAAAGAAATATGTTAGTCTGGTAATAGTTATGTAATACTGTGTAGCATTACTAAAAACAACAAATAGAGGTTTAATTTTAAACTAACAAATAAACACCATTTGTGTAAAATACAAGTATTTTTTTCTGCCTAAATCAACCATAAAAACAGCTACACGAAGTAATTTACAAATACAAGGCTTTCAAAAGACACGTTCAAAGATGTAGACGTAGTATTCTACACTGGTCACTAGGTGTCAGTAATGTTACTGTAACTTGATAGCTGGAAAATCAAGATTTTATTGAGGGTTTGAATTATCTCACAATAGGTACATTTATCCCTAATAAAAATCTATATTAGGATTAGATACTCATGTGACCACAACCTATTCAAAGATGAAACTCAACTCTGAACCCCTGACGTCACTTCCTCTTCGCCACTCAAGGCAACACATTTATAGCAACACAAACACGCAAGCGTCTTATTTATGTCCCAAGCGACTCATTTACATGTTATGTTATTTTATTTGGTTTTTTTTTTTTTAATGTTTTTTTTTTTTTTTCTTTTTGTTTTTTCCTTTTTTTTCCTTTTTGGGTTTTCCCTTTTTATTTTTTTTTTTTTTTTTATTTTTTTTTTTTTTTTTGTTAAATTTTTTTTTTTGTTTTCCTTCCTTTTTTTAATCTTTTTTTTTTGGTTTTTTTTTTTTTGGGTTTTTTTTTTTTTTTTTTTGTTTTTTATTATTATTAAAAATCACATTTAGATGATTGTAAACAGGTTTTCTATGCTCTAACTACTACTACTAACTACTAACTACTAACTACTAATACTTTGCGGAACTTCACTGTCACGGTTAGGTCTGGAACCAATTTAACTTTACATCCATGTGAAAGCTTAAAGCAATATCAAGCTCCAATTGTCACAGAGATGCTTTGCAAAAGAGCATGCAGTCTTTGTTAGAGAAAACAGAAACAAGGACTGTTCTGTTTGTGTTCTCTTACATCTAATTCTGTTTCTTTTGTCTACTAAAAGCTTGTTCCTTTTGGGCGTCACACTTTAACTAAGTATCTTATTGTGGGTTTTGTGGGGGTTTTTTTGTGAAAAAATGTGTCCCCAAAAGTAATATTAATATTCAGCACAAGAAAATGTTGCTTTGTTTCTGACAAGTGCACCCCTTGCCATTGTCAGGAGGAGTTGAGCCCATCCATCCATTTTCTGTGCCGTTTATTTGCAAGTTCATCCCACATGCAAACAAAAGTGACAAAGGGCCAGACCACAAGCTTGGCAATGCGTCTTTTATGCACAGTTGCTTTGGATTTCATCCCAATTATGCAGAGTTTTTGTTTATTCCTATTACATATACATATTATACATATGGGTTACTAAATACGAGTGTCATTATTAGTGGGAATAAAATGCTTACCTAACCGGTGGCCAGCGTGTGCCTCCAGTGCTTTGATTTTTTGTTTTGCCCTTCTTCTGACATCATTGAACCGTTTTTTCTCGGGGCAGCGGTTCTCAGTATGTCCGGGCAATCCTGATTTACGATACTTGTAATCTCCTCCCAGGCCGCTTTTAGTTCATCAGCTCGTAGAGGTCTGCTCGTGTGATCATATATTCGGCCACTGCGAGCTTGGACCTCCCGGACCAAAACATCACTTTCCGTCTGGGAGAAGTTTGGCCGTCTTTCGCTGTCTTCATCTATATTCAATGAAACTTGCAATTCGCTTCGCCGGCGGCGCATTTAAAGGTGAGGTGAGGAGCTTTTGAAGGTCGGTGCTTTTGGTCGAGTGGTCGCGCCCTCTGCCCCCATTACGGAGGTCCTGTGTTCAAGTCCCGGGGCGGGTTAAATTGGTGCCGTGAGTGAGGTTTGAGAGGGTGAGTGTAACGGATTCCAGCCAGTGGGGATGTGCGAGCGTACGTTGGTAAAACCTTACTCCCTCTGCCTTAAGAGCTTCGCTGAACACTCAGTTGCCGGTCCGCGCTTTTGGTCAGTACCCTTGCCTCCCATTACGAAGGTCCTGTGTTCAAGCCCCGGTACTGGCAGTGATAAGCAGGGCAGGTTTCATTAAACCCAGTCTCCTCCCTCTTTGCCACTTGGCCGGTAGGAGGGACGCAGGCGTACTTACTCCAATATTTTCATACCAAAAACCAAGACAAATGGCCCGGTGTTCTTCCAAGACATGCAACAGTATCCAGTTGTGGGCCCCTGGAGGTCAACTGTAACATTTCACTGCTTGCATTTAAGATTGCGTGGCAATGCATTTTCTCAGCCATTCATTAGGCGACACTTGAAGCTTGTTTGTTAGCTGCATTTGACACATGGGAGCACATTCTGCGCAAATGTGAAAAGGATGTGCATCGCTGCCATGAAGCGTAGACTACTACTCAGCCTGAGGCAGGAGAGAGGTAATCTGATACCGTGCTCATTGATTGCCGCTATAATTGACATCCTGCAGCAGAAAACGCCAATCAATGGCAGATGCACCTACTTACCTGTGAGTCCCTGTTGGTGCAGATGAGGTGGCTTCAATCCCTGCCCTAGACAATTAAAAATTCTGTTAATTTGTTATTTTTGCACAGAAAAATGTTTCTCATCTATTTGTATTACTCCAAAACACAACCTAAATTCAGGTTCAAATGAAATGCCAGTAAAAAAATTTGCTTTCACTGGGTTAAAGGATTAGGGCGGTCCTGCGCACACATATTGTATATGTGTATAGTACATACGCAAGTGTCATTACTTTGCAAAGTCACACTCACTCATGCATGAATATTGCTGACACTTCTTGCAACCCGACTCCTCGGGTTGGAAAGGCAGTGCAGCAAAGTCCCTTCCACCTGCCGCCGATACGCGGCTGAGGTCAGTATAAATTTGAGTACGATTCCTATGAACCTTTAGATTCCGAAAACAGTATTTTCAATTGCAATGTACTGTCTCCTGATCCGATTCTTTTTGCATGTACATGGTGCTTGGCTCTTGTGCTTAGAGTTAATATCACTGTAATGGCTCCCACACTACAATTAGCAAGAAGCATGGATATGTTCCCAGTTATAATTGCCCACATGCAGGCAGCATAAGCTTCAGCCTGATGAACTTTGTGATTAGAGCATCAATAAGCACAATCAGTGCCCAAATGGTGCACACCAATTGTGATGTTGGATCTTCTAGCAATGTCTCCACGCGGCTCCACAACGAATGTCCACCAGGAAAAATGGTTGGCATGGTTGACTTGTGTGTGAGACATCACAGAGAATAAAGACAACGTGTAAAGCAGCATCTGTTTACCTCATTTCACTGCCGTCACATAAAACAGAAAGAGATTATTCCGTTTCTGCACTTCCTAGCTACATAAAAGCAGGGTTGAAAGCTTTACGTCCCTTTAGAAGTGTATTAGGAGAAAACCTGCCAAGCCTCACAAGACATATAGTATAGTAGCCCTAAAAGTGTGTGATGCACTCCAAAGAAGATTTTTGGTGAATAAACTAGGTCTTGATCACTGTGGACATAAGTAAGGCAGGAGTGCCATTTGTGGCCTGCGGCTGTTTTTTATTGGCCCCAGGCACATTCTTCAAATACAAGAGAAAAAAACACACCCAGAAAAAAGTAAAACAACATATCAATAGCAGTAATTTTACAAAATAAAGTTAACTATTATGAGGAAACCACATATTATTTAAACAATAAATAAATATTATACAAAATAAAATTAAAAATACAATGAATTATAATTCAAGTTGGCCGCACGGTGGCTGAGTGGTTAGCACATTGGCCACACAGTCAGGCGATCTGGAAGACCTGGGTTCAAATCTCCGTTGGGCATCTCTGTGTAGAGTTTGCATGTTCTCCCCGTGCATGTGTGGGTTTTCTCCGGGTACTCCGGTTTCCTCCCACATTCCAAAAACATGCATGTTAGGTTAATTGGTGACTCTAAATTGTCCATCGGTATGAATGTGAGTGTGAATGTTTGTTTGTCTATATGTGCCCTGCGATTGACTGGCGACCAGTCCAGGGTGTACCCCGCCTCTCGCCCAAAGTCAGCTGGGATAGGCTCCAGCATCCCCGTGACCCTAATGAGGATAAGCGG